>RCUC01027996.1:0-11915 GCA_003697995.1 Taxidea taxus jeffersonii
GACGTTCTTACTTCCCAGCCTGACTTCATCCAGTTCTGTAACTGTAGTCAGTATTCCTTGCTATAATCTGCAGTCACCGAAGCTACAATTTCTTCAGTCAGAAAGAAAAACTAAATGCAAACATGGCTTTAAAAGAAAAACATTTTTATGCTAGACATGAAATTGGGATTGATGAGTCCCGTCTGCACAGCAGGGGAAGACACCTCTGCCCAAGATGCATAAGGAACGAAGCAGAGTGTGCCCCTATCAACTCTTGGAGCCCTCTATCCAAAGTAAAAATAAACAAATAAAGGCAAGCACTCTGCTGTCTTCCCATTCACCGCTGTTTGGCAGGGAGGGACAACAGACTCGGTGCGGACAAGCTACCGTCTGTCCCGACATAGCGTTGTGAGTGGAGTTCATCATGACCTTCCCCAGGCTAGAAACTCATCCAGTAAGCACGGTGAGCCTCGGTCCTTCCATACCCATCCCACCTCCCCTGTCAGATCACGAGGGACTAAGGTGGTCCTCTGCCCTCTCCAGTCTATGCTGGTCTTACACTGCCCATAGAGAAAGGTCCTAGCTTCTGGGAAGCCCATTCAAAGTGCAGAGGCAGCTTGGGAGTCTATAATTAAGCTATTAACAACAAGATTTCACAGGCTGAGACATTCCGGGTGGAAGGGGGTTGCAGGCAGCAGGTACAAATAAGAAAGACACATCGTGTTATTAAAGATCTGAGCTCTAGTTACTGCCACGGAGCCTGGCCTTACTGGGGTTCCATTCATCTTCGAGAGTCCTTCCTCCCAAAACACAGTGGTGTGAAATTAGCCACTGTGATATGGCTCCGTGGTTACCCCAGTGCCCTCGCTGAACACACCTTCTCTTTCTTCCTTCGGTTTCACTTTCTCCTCCTGCCCTTATTCTCTGCCTTCTGTCTCCTGGGCCCAGTGACGTCATTGAACCCCCAGTACCTGTTCTTTCACGAGAGGTTCCAATATGACACCATTGTCGGGATGGGTCACCTGGTGTTCTGGGCTGCGCCCAACAGAATGATTCTGTGATACAGACTGTGCTCACCCCTGTCTCACCGAGAAGGGTGTTGAGGTTTAGGGAGTTGGCTGGCTCGTCCCACATCACAGTCATAGGTGGTGGAGTGGAAATTTGAAACCACTTGAGTTCAACACCAAAGCCAAAGCCCTACCACTATAGTGTTCTCCCCCTAAGTGTTTACCCTAAGATCTAGTCCCACATTTTCTATCATCTCTATCAAGATGTGCCCAGGAGCCACCAACTCAATACATCCAAGCCTGCCCAAACGAGTACCTTTCCCGGCCACCGGTTTTCTGACTGGTCCAATCCGTATTGCTCTGGCTTGTGCCCCCACCTCTTGACCCATGGGCGGGAAAGAGTCGATGTTTCAATGGAGAGGCCGGATCTCAATCTCATTTCTGCCCATTTCAAGCTCAGGGATCTTGGCCAACTTTTCACATCAGGAGGAAGAGATGAAGTCAGCAGCCCCATGGCGGGGGGGTGATTGGGAGGGTTAAAAACAAGTGACATTAAAGCACCCACTTGAGAGTCCCACGAAGCAATATAATTTCTCACTCGCTTCACCCGGCAGACAGTGATGGCCACGAACGAGCCGGCGGTGTTTCCAGCCCAGCTTCCTCACCGGATCTGGTCTCTGAAGGCACAGAGCGGCAGTCAGCCTTGCTGCCCCGCGCGGTGCCTTCTCAACACATCAGACACTTTCCCTCCTGACGCAGGACCAGAGCTGACTTGGGGGCTCGTTGTCTCGCCTGGCTGCACGTAGTAGGGCTCCAAAATGCCAAATTCCTCTGACGGACTGTGTTCTCCTTGGAGGAATTCTCCGGCTAGCTATTTTTTTCCCCCTGTCTTTTTTTTTTTTTTCTTTTCAAATTTTTGGGACTTTTTTTACTACAGACGCATCTGCACAGCTTCACAAGGCCTATTTTCAAACCTCATGAAATTACCGGAGGCAGAGGCGAGGCCCCGTTCTGCTGAGGTCCAGCAAATTGAGCACCTCAGCAGCCTCTACCAGGCTTTGCAAGAAGCTGCCAATGGCAACCAGGCTTTGCGGACAATGGGCTCTGACAGAGGGGCCTGGCCGCCAGGAGGGTGACTCTCTGGGACTCAAGAGGCCGGTTCTTCAAGACCGAGTCTCTTTGCATTGAGCCCCGCGTCTCGGAGCCTCTCCAGGTAGAGTCTGTCCCAGGAAGTGTCCAGAATTCCCTCCGCTCTGCTTTAAGCTAAGCAGTATGACACCGTCTGTCCCGGATTTAAGGATGAGCCACGGATCACGATGAACAAGGTCCATTTGAATACATCCCCATCCCACGCGTGAATCTGTGTGCCATTTACTTGTTTCTAAGAAGCACTTTGTGCTACACATCCCAGCAATTTTGTTACTTTAGATATTTATCAAGTCATTTGTATCACAAGTTAGAGAGATGCTGTGAAAATGACCACGGCTGAAGAGAAAAGAGAGAAAGGAGACAAGCTTGCTTTTGTGGTGCTAGTGGGTTTCCACACTGGATGTATTCATCAATACCCTATTTTCTTTGAAAATATTAGTGGCACGCTGTAGATTCACTTTTTAGCTTGCTGTCTACCCTTAACTCTCAGACTCCCGGATATGAAGGGAAATTGTGGGGTCTGTTTGGTCCAGGCATGGTGAATACATTCCATTCCTGAAAATATCTGTGAATGATCCAGAAGCACTGTGTTGGGAACGATATTCAGGTCAAGCCGGGGATAATTAGTCACACCTGCCATGAATATGGTGACAGAAAGGGGCAATGCACCTGCCACTTACTAGCCACCTCAGGCTGTTTCGCCCCGCTAGTCTACAGATGAAGGAGTTTGATGATTCTTCCAAGATCACACAGACCGTCTCTATCTCTGCTCCCCGGCTGTAGAATCAGTGTTCCCGCCACTCCCACCATCCACCGCTGAACAAAATTAGCAGATAAAGGAAGGTTATGGGGAGCGCAGCAGATGGAGAAGACGGCAAAAATCAACACTTTGAAAAATTGGCTAAGAGCAGACCATCGAGCAGGAGCAAAGCCTAGCCACACGCAGTTGGGGACACACCATTATTATTGCCATCTGGGTCTTATAATGTGACTTTCCTTTCATCAAGAAACCAGAGAGTCCTTAAAGTCTTGATGAAGGACGGGTAGGTAGCAAAAGTCTCTGGATGACACATCAGGAAGTCTAAAGTGTGTAAACCTGTGCACGGGTACCAGGATCAGCACACGTGTGCATCTGGAAAGGAATGGGCACCAGGGCGTGGCAAAGGAGCGGTGCCATATGCAATGGCAGCCTTGCGATACAAATCAGTGGGCCGCCGTGCTCTTGGCCTGCCCAAGCACCATTTCCTATCCTCAGACAACAGCAGGCTAATTTACTTCGAGTAACTGCCTATTTTCCACTGTCCGACTGTATGTCTTAGGTGAGGCTGACTCTACCCTGGCTTCAGGATAAGACCAGGGACTCAGACTTAGCCAACTAGAGCATCGCTACCCAATGGACACAGTGACTGGTTCCAGGGTGGATACATGATCTAACGAGAGCCCGCAAGATTTGATTTCAAGCGTTTGTTGGCATTGTTAGGAAGAGGAGCTCTCCCAGGGGACCCGAGGCTGGGAAAATGAAGTAGAGCTTCTGAGATCTGCTTGGAAGATCTGCTTGGAAGGCAGAGCGGGATGTGACCGTTTAAGAGCGAAGCCAACGGAGGGAAAGCAGAACCACAACAGGGGCAGGGATCAAGGCGGATGTCACATCTGAGCACTGGTACACCGCCACGCGGGAAGGCAAAGTTATCCTGAAATATTTGCCGCATTAGCCGATATGTTTCTACATACCACCCCCTCCCCTGATAGTTTTTTGAGTTAGATTTTTGTCATTTGCAGCAACAAAAAAGTCTTGGCCAATAAGAAACCGAAGAACCATTTTCTGCCTTAGACATCCAGACCCCCGGCATTCCTCGGTGGACCTGTTTATCCCAAGCACCGGCGTTACCTGCAAGGAGCCCTGGATGTCCTTCCCCCCGACAATCACGAGTTCTGCCATGTCCTCCGCGTGGGGGCTCCGGGCGTGGACGAACAGAGTCTTGCCCACCGCAGTTACGTTTTTCAGGGCAACTAAGCTGCCATCACGGTTCACCTTGAAGTGCGGGCTTGAGACCTCATAGTGCACCTTGCTGTTCCCCTCGCAGTCACTGAAGGTCACTGGGGAAACAAAACAAAACAGAACAGGTGAACAAAAACAGGAAGTGTGGGTAGGCCGGGCCGCTTGGTGCTGGAGAAATCTCTGACTATTAGATGTGGGTGACCGCTCCCCACCCAGATCTAACAACACTTCCCCTTATCCCACGGCACCCCCTTGTAGCCATCTGGCTTTGGCTGTGCTGGGGAGCCTCCTCCATTCTAGATCTGTCCTTGATCACCTCCTGGGTTCCAGGCGGGCACTGAGGGTGCATTGATGAACGGGGTCTTTTCAGACAGCCGCTCGGGGTTCCAGAGAGTGGTCTGGGAGAGCAGAGAGGCCAAGGAAACCAGTTAGTCTGGCCTTGTACCAAGGACGCCCGGCCCAGATGAACGCAGGGGAGGGAGAGATGTGGACAGAATTCCTACAGTCAAATGGCTAGGTCAGGTCGTGTTTGGGAAGGGAAAGGAAAAGCAGCTGTTCCTGTGGGCAAGCACAGAATCGTACTGCTTGCTTTCCTCACCCCGCTTTTGTTTCCATAGCTCTCTGCTGAGCAGGCTTGCTTGTCTAGCACACCTTTGACTGAAGCGTGACACAGATGCAGGAAAAGCACATACATCAGGATGAACAACTTGGTGTATTCTCGTAAGGCGGCGTGCCCGTATACCCAGGGCCCAGGCCCAGACAAGATACTACCAGCCCTCCTCACTCTCTCCTGCATCAGCCCAGCCTCCTCCTTGACGGCTGCTCGATGCTGACTTCTAACACCACGGGTCTGTTGCGCCTGGATCTCTGCTTCATACAAGTGGGATCACGCAGCGCGTGCTCTTTCGTGTCTGGATTCTCCCGCTTACTGTTCCGCTTGTGAGCATCACCCATGTGTCTGGGACTCACAGCAGTTAACCCTCACCACTGGGTGGGATTCCAGGATGTGGCTCTAATGAATTTATCTCTTCCACTCTTGATGGCCGTCGGGGCTATTTCCAGGTCGGGGCTCTTATAAAATATCGCCACGGGGCACTTCCTTGCGTGTCTTTGGTGACAACGTCTACCTTGGGCTGAGCACAATGTTAAAGCCATATAAATATTTGATGAACTAAGCTGATCTTTCTGTTCTGGGAGATAATTCTTATGGTGATAATGACCATATTAGCTGATAATGATAATAGCTAATGTGAATTGAACCTTTTCCACATGCGAGGCTAAGTGTTGGGCATTTTACATGCATTATCTTATTTAATTTGCGCAACGAATGGGGTGTACTTTTTGGACCCCAGGTTATAGGTAAGGTAACAGGCTCAAAAACAGGCTTAAAAACCAATTTTCTGGGGCACCTGGGTGGCTCAGTGGGTTAGGGCCTCTGCCTTTGGCTCAGGTCATGATCCTAGAGGGCAAGGCAGGTGCCCGGCATGATGAAACCAAGATTTGAGCCCGGGCCCCTTTGCCTTTTGCAACTACATGTTCCCGTAAAGACTCCGCCTCATATAAAATATAGCCCCATCGGAACCCGAACACCAGGGCACGAGCACCCAGTCTGTCCTGCTGCTGGGCTCCTTCCCAGGCCTCATGTGCACCGCAGGCTGCTCCCTTAAGCTTCCTCTGCGTCAGGGTCTCCGCACCTTCCCGGGCTGCCCACCCAGCTTCATGGGCATCTTTGTGCAGACACACAAGTGGACCACTGGGCGTCTCAGACATTTGCTCACTGTCTCTGACCATCGTGGTAGCCAGGATGAATTGGGCATGCCCGGTTTCAGTTTTTGAAGGTGAACTATGAAGGAGAGACACATACGTTGTTTCATTACTATCGATTAGCATTCATCCACTGGGGACACATTGTTCACATGTCAGGGCCTGCCGGATTGCCAGGATGCTGGCGGGTTCTGGTCCTGGCCTCTGGGTGGGGCGCAAGATAGACTGAGCTGGGGAAGCCTGGGGGTGAGGGAAGGCATACAAATTTGTGGGGTTCTACTTCAGCATTTCTATTGCTTTCCCTTTCTTTTCTTCCTTTCTTCCTTCCCGCCTCCACGAATTCCTTCCATAGTTATTTCCTAGAAACCCTAGATGCTGAGTTTATAATGTTGAGTAAAGGGACACAGTCCCTGGGTTGAATTATAGTCAGAGAAATAGACATTAATGCAATAGTCTTATAAGTAACAGGGGACCTACTCCAGAAAGAGCCACACCATGTGCAAAGGTCCAGCGGCATTCACGGGACTGCAAATAAGCCAGTGAGATGGGCACAGAGAGCAAGAGAGAAAGTGAGGAACAGAGAATGGAGATAAGCTGGAAATGTGGGGTCTGGAAGGCCACATCACGACTTACTCCTTGAAGAAAGCTTTGGACTCTCCCATCAAAACTATAGAACCAACTTGCCACTACCTGAGTTTCATACAAATACAGACCCTCATTGCAAATGATGCCAGTGGTCAAGGTCCTCCATGGCTAAGCTGTCCATTGGCCTCCCTTCTGGCCTCTACCCTCACTCCGTGCCTCACACATTACTCATCCCTGGACTAGCCTCCGCCTTCTGTATTTTCCCACCCTCTGCTCCTACTGCTCCCTCTGCACAGAAGTTACTTCCTGCCTTCCTCACCCTGTTAACTCTCAGCCTTTCTAGAAGAGTCAGCTCCACAGCTCATCCAAACACCCTCTTCATGGTCCCTGAGTTTCCTGCAAATAGGATCTTCCGTAACATGTCATATCAATACGCCCATTTTATGTATCTGTTTTCCTCATCAGAACCAAGAACCAAGAGGTGCCTGGGTGGCTCAGCCGGTGAAGCGTCTGCCTTTGACTCAGGTCATGATCCTAATTAGGGTCCTGGGATCATGCCCTACAACGGGCTCCCTGCTCAGCGGGGAGCCTGCTTCTCCCACTCCTTCGGCACTCCCCCTGCTTGTGTGTGCTTGCACACACACACACTCTCTCTCTCTCAAACAAATAAACAAATAAATCTTTTGAAAAAAGAACCAAGACCAGAAATTTCATCTTCTTTTTCTATTCATCCCTCTATCTCCAGCAATGAACAGAGCGCTTTTGCATACAGGGGGGTAGTCAGTGATGATGACACTCAACTGCTCTCCAGGGGCAAAATGATAGCCTAGTGGGTGGTGGACTGGGGGCATGGTACCTCTTTAATGCTGGGAGCAGAAGCTGCTGCAAGCAAGGGCAGGGATTGAGAAAGAAGGTCCCTTGTCCACTCTTGTCTTGGATGAGCCCAGCACTGGAGATGGGTAAGAAATGAATGTCCCTGCTGTCCCCTGAGTTCCCCAGACCCTTCATGCATCCATTTACGAGAGTACTTGGCTTCCCATGCCTAGCTTTGACTTAGCTCATTGGTGAAGTCAAAGGTGATACCTTAACTTTCTTCCTAATCTTAGTGATGAGGTGTTTAGTCCCAAAGCTGGGATCAGTCTGCACATGTTGAATGAATGAATGTTTTGACAAATAACAGTAATAACAGCTACCGTTTACTGAATGGCAGCTGAGTGCTAGGCCATGGACCAAGGACTCTACCTTAGCCTCTCTTTTTTGTCTCAATTCGAACCAACAGCAGCATTTTCAACTTTTTTTCCCCACTATGTACCCCCCAGGATTTTAAAATTGTTTGCCTAATGGCCACTACTATCATGAATTGTTTTGCTGGTTTTTAAAGAAATTGAGATTTTTTTTTTTTCCTTCCGAGAGAAAGAGAGAGATTAACCATGAGCAGGGGGAGGAGCAGGAGAGGAAGAGAAGCCCAAGGAGGCACTCAGTGCAGAGCCCTGCTTGAGGCTGAGTCTCACCACCCTAAGATCACGACCTGAACTGAAATCAGGAGTCAGGTGCTTAACAAGCCGAGCCACCCGGGCACCACTGCCTCCATGAAATGTCAGTGGCACAGATACACTCCGTGTCTGTGTACTCATGTACCTCTGTGCTTTATACACACACATAAAGTGCAATGTTTTGCCCCTCCTTCATGCCACCCTCTTGGGGGTAATATAGCCCCATGGAAAATGCATACTCTATCAGCATCATTTTCCATTTTACAGGAAAACAGACTGAGCCTCTGAGATTGACCAGCTGGCTCAAGTTCATACCCCCAGAGAAAGCAGGAACCTGTCCCCAGTCCATCTGTCTACCTCTACAGTTTAAGTTCTCAGCACATCCATTTCCTGGGAATTGAGGCGTAAGAGGGAACAGGGCAGTCGCCTCACCCTGACCCCTGAAGGCCACTCACTAATCCCTCTGGGCTTCTCAGAGGTCCCAGATAAGGACATACTAAGAGACCACATCTATGTTCAGGATCTGGCACATCGTAGGCACCCAATAGAGCCTAGTTTTCTTCCCAGCAGCTCCATCAAATAACTAAGGATTGCAAAATTAGGTCTCTGTTTTAGACACCTTTACCAATTAAGGAGCAGATCCTTGAGACTATGGTTCTTTCAAGGCTCTGAGAGTCACTGGGAGAGCGTTTTAAAACGGAGCAATACCTGTCAACTACCAACCAAGATTCTGATATAACTGGGTCGGGCTGGGTTCTGGGCACTGGTATCTCTTTAAAGCTCCCCAGAAGGATCTAATGCAGCTAAGGACCAAGAACCAGGACCTCAGACAATGGACTGCTTGTCAAAATGCCAGGTTTCCACATTTCCCAGCCATCCTTGGCACAGAGAGGAGGCTGAGGACTAGCATGCCAGGAACTGCTCAATCCGTGCTCTAAGAAAGGGCAGTTTTAATGGTAGGTTTCTAAGCCCTTTTTCCAAATCTGGCTCATAGGTAGCATCCCTGTGACTTTGGGCAGACCACACATCCTCTTTGAACCCCAATGTCTATATCAGTAAAGTGGGACAAGTAATAGTACCTCCTTCATAGGTATTTTAACTCTTATGGTGAGCATTCAACATGATCATATAAACCTACATGCATAAAGCACATGGGATGGTCCTCCATGAATAAGAATTATTACCTTCATGATTTTTGTAATTGTGGGCATTAAGGAAGCTACATGTTTTTTCCTTTTCCTACATAGCTTCCTGCTTCCAGCTAGTTTCCCACCTGCCTCCTGGGTCCTTCCATCCTTTCTCGTCAGGTACCCATGCTCTGGCCTGCTGGGCCAGCTGTGGTTACCATGGAGATGGTTACTAAAGGCATTTCTGCTGGGGCCAAGGGAGTGAGGCAGATGATTCTGATCCGGCCTTGCCCAGCTTCGGATCTTCCTCCTCTTCTTGGCAAAGCCCTCCCTGTCCCACATGAGAGGTTGTGAAGGAAAAAAAATGACACCAAAGAAGCAAAATTACAATGCCCTACCCATAGTAGACTCAACAGCGTTTCATGAAACGTTCTTTAAATGGACTGTTTGCACAGATAACTTCCTACCAATCTAACCTAATTTTTGTCCTCAAAGCATGACACTGCATGGAGAGCTTTACACTCAGAATTGCAGCGAATCCTCACATGACCAATTTGAGGTAGATAATTTGTTCCCTCTCTAGAAACTGAGGCTTGGCAAGGTTGAGGACGGGGAAGGCCACATAGTTCACACTAGTCTGTCTGGGAAGATATACTCCTTCCCTCAAACACTTCGTGTCCAGCCTCATAGTTTCACCATATTTTCCTCACAGATCGATTATCTACTTAATATTTTCTCTTATTGTCTCACATTATTGTCTTATTGTCTCTTAAGGTCTCATGTTATTTATTCTCACAAAATTATTTGAAGATAACATTGATAATACATATCAGATGGGCCAGATGTCCCTTTTTCCCCCCAGTAAAATTGAATTAAATCTAAGGAGTCAAATAAAGACATATGCATCCTTGCAGGCACTGAAGCCCTCAGAGGGATGTGGGTTCCGCCTTCCCGAAACGCTGGCCTGGGCTACATTCTGCTCTGCATATCCCTTATTTAGATAAAGTCATGCCTGGCAAGTTTGAGAAAGAGACACATCTTAGAAAAAGAATAATCCTGACCTCGCCTGTGACAGCAACTTTGGCCGTTACCTGAACGGCAGATCTGAAGTGTATGAGGAATTCATAATCAAAAGAGAAACAATTTACCACATTCTTACTTGACTTCTTCCTCCTAAAAAAATAGATTCTACTTCCCCACCGATCAGAACCTCCCCTGAAAGTCCCCATTAAAGATCGGAACGGGTAGCGTTATCCCTGCATCATTGTCTCATTTGATAACTTTGTTGACACAACCAAAATATCAGTGATTCTCAAACTTTTTAATAGAGATCAAGTCAGTGCAAGTTTGGGGGCACAGAGTTCAAAGAACGTATTAAGGATGAAATTGAATAGTTTATGTCTACCTATTTTTTTTTTAATGTCTGTTTCTATATAGATTGGAATGACACTATCAGGATAACCGGAAGGAAAAATTCTAATAAACAATTAAGTTTGTGGACAAATATTAAAAATCTCCATGTGAGGGAGAAGAGAAAGGATCTGTACTATTATGAATCTACCAAGGACTTCCCTACATAGCTTATCACTGTGGCATTTAAAATAGCTTCTAGAAAGAAAAAATGTATATACATATAATATACTGTACATGGGGATTGATTGGAATCAATTGCACAACATCATTCTTTGAGATAATCTTTGAACACCCCAGGAGAAGAAATGGGGAGTGAAAACTCCCCACCTGGGGGAAAAATGCAAATTAGACAAATGGCACCACTCAGCGTTTCAATTATGCTTTCAGCATGTTTCCACTCAAAATGTCCTCTGGGCTTAATGCAAATGTCACAAAAAGACAAACTTTAGCTGGGAGACAAAGCTACAATTGAAATGGGAAGTTTGGCATGTGAATTAAGGGGCTTAATCTTCCTGACCTTGATTTTAGGCTTTTTTCTCTCTTTCTTTTGAATGTGGTTCTTAAGGATGAAAATCCGAAGGCATAGATTTCTTACCATCTTGAAATGTGTGAGTGAGCAAAGTAAGCTGTATTATGATCCCAGGAAATACGAGAATGCAACTGGATTTAAATCTATCTGCAAAATATAGATCAGCTCTGCTCATGTGGATAGGTATGCACTAAAATAGGGAATCTGGGCCGCTGTGACAGGTGTTTGGGTGTCAGTCTAGGATCCATACACTCTCATCTGAGATGGGCAAATGGTCCTAAATACACACATACGTACATGCATGCATACATTTGTAGAGATTCGAAAATTTGTCTGTACGTAAGTGACAAGGTCTCTTAGAGTTGGTGTACGGATGACTTGTACATTTGGGTGGGGATGCGTGTGAACCAGGGGGCCTGTGGGCTCTGAATTAGTCTTCCTAGGAGCTGCATCTCCCCCACAGGTAGATATGGTTGGATCTACAGATAAACTACTTCTAGCAATCTCTACTTGCACACAGAAGAAAGTAGCATTGTTTTAGCAGTATGACAGTAAAGGAAAAAGTCCTGATTCATATCATTTGCCAATGACTATGGTGTAAATATTCTAAACATAGCTGGTTTCAGCTACCAATGTGCCTTTAATAGCTTCACAGATTTTCTAGAAACTTAACAACCAGCTCTCAGGAATCCAGTACTAGCTGACTCCAGCACACCACCGAGACCAGGCAATGACTCTGCAGCAGAATATAAATTGTTCACTCTCCCTTAGGCTACACCAGATATCCCAGTACTCCTGGCCTACTTAGTAAGACAGAATCTAATTGTTTCATTAGCAAGAAAGGCCTGCATATTGGTTGATTTGCTAGGC
>RCUC01028009.1:0-12363 GCA_003697995.1 Taxidea taxus jeffersonii
AAAAAAAAAATGCCTTTTCCAGGTCAAAGAATGAAGGAGTGGCAGGGTGGGGAGCAGACCCAGATCTCCCCACTCCTGCCTGCCTAGCACACCTCCCGCTCTGCAAAACCAAAGGGGTCAGAATCAGTGAGATTTTCTTGATGCTTTGTTTCAAGAAAACAAGGGAGTTACTGAACTCCATGGAGAACGAGATACCTTATTTGAGTTAAAAGAGCAGCACAATAAAAATATTTAAAGAAGTTACTATAGAGATATTTTGGATCCATCCCTTGATTGTAACTGAAATTAGATGTTACCAATGAACACAGGCTTACATTTAAGCAAGGGATTTCGGGGATTTTTTGTACTGTCTTAAAGTGTTGGAAACACAAAAGCATTAGTGAAATCGTGTACCTCATGTCATTTCAAATATGCGACACTCAAGACATAGAGACATTATCATTTTAGTCCTTGATGGGGTTTTCTTTTTCTTTCCTTGATGACATGCAGTTGATGTCACTTTGGTGGGATTCACTGTGTCCAAAGCTGGAAAAAAAAAAGGCAGCAAGTTCACGAAAAAAGAAACGCCAAGTACTGAGGTCTGCTTTGCTAGAGAAAAGCCTTGGACCCAGAGAATGAAAATCAAGAGTATCCTTACCAGGCAAAGCTTCCCTTCCCCCAAAGGGTACAGCAGCTTGTCCCAAGTCTGGAGTGGTAGCCAGGTCGCCCTGCCTGTGCTGCCCATGGCACCGTGAGCACCATCCCACCTGTGCTCCAGCTGCGAGCCCTCTGAGCCCTTCGTCTATCCAGCACTGAGGTGTTTGGAATCCCTGCCGGCAGACAGGGACCGCAGCTGGGGCAGAATCAGAATTTCCCGAGCTAGAAAGATCTCAAAAGATCATCGGGATGGAGGTTTTTATTTTGAGGTGGGAGTAGAGGCCCAGAGAAGGAAAGCATCTTGCCTTAGGGAGCACAGCTTGTAAATGGTTTAGCAGAGGTTTGATCTGGTGGGGTAATTTATGGAGTCGGTGTTCTCCTTTCTGTAGGGGGAGCTCCTGGAGGGTTGGGCTTCTGCTAATTTCATCTCTGTTATCCCTATTAATATATTAGTGTCCTTACAACTGATACAAGGATTCCTGGCTGTTTGGTGAGTTATTCCCTGGGTGCTTAGTACCGTCCCGTGCCTGCCACAGGCAGAACTTGGTGAACGGGAGCTGAAACCGGTCCCTACAATTGTGTTATGTTTTCTGCTTTTAAAAAGCATTTTACAAATCAGAGTTGTGTGCCACTGATTCAGTAATGCCACATTCCCTGGGAATGACTTAAAAAAAATAGTAAAACTGTATTTTAAGATATTAAAACACAAAGATGTTCCTGACAGGGATTTTTATAATGGTGCAAGGTTCTTAACAGTGCTAAGGTCCAACCATAGGGGATTCTTGATGTCATGATAGTTTCATGTAGCCATTTCAATGATGCAAAAATTCTTGTGGTAGAATTAAATAGAAAATAAGATGCAAAACTGTATATACCCTATGATCACAACCTCAACATGCATTCTCCCCCCCTCAAAAAAAGACCCAATCTTAAGTCATGAATGTCAAAAAGCGAGGAAAACCCCACATCATTGGTTGTCTTGGATTGGATAGATTCTAGTAAAGGTGTTTAAAAACTGCATTGAGGAACTTCCTTGTTTTGTTTGATGAGCATTTATTCTAAAACCATCCTCTTATTTCAAAAGAGATATGATACCACCATATATTATCTCATTTGATCACGGCAGCCTCCTAGTAGCCCAGACAGAGCACATTTCATCATCTCCCATTATACTCATTATATATACAATGGGATTGAGGCTCAGAGATTTTTTTAAAAATATTTATTTATTTATTTATTTGAGAGAGAGCGAGCGAGCGTGAGAGCGCATGTGCGAGAGAGCACAAGGGGAGTGGGAGGGGCAGGGGGAGAAGCACACACCCCACTGAGCAGGTCCCACCCCAGCCCAAGGCAGATGCTTAACCGGCTGAGCCATCCAGGCACCCCTGAGATTTCTGTGTTTTAAACTTACTCCTCCTACTAAGCATTGGTGCTAAATCCACACTCAGATTTCCAGACTCCTGCGCAGTGCTCGTGGCCCCTCCATTCGACCCTGTGCTCGTTCTTCAGGCACACCGAACAGGACGGCGTGCTTTGTGGTAACTGTGAAAAACCAGCACTTCATTCCATTGCACTGGTCAAGTGATAGTACCCTCTCCCATTTTCCTGCGTCTTTACGTCCCCTAACAACATTCATGTCTTAGTGGCAACACCCAGTTAGTTGTCATGGCTAGGGAACCCACTAGAGAGCTCTTTTTAAGATTCTTTTCTCAAAACCTAGAGCAGACAGAGTCTTTTTTAAAAATTATTTTTAGGGACGCCTGGGTGGCTCAGTTGGTTAAGCGGCTGCCTCGGCTCAGGTCATGATCCCAGCGTCCTGGGATCGAGTCCCACATCGGGCTCCTTGCTCGGCAGGGAGCCTGCTTCTCCCTCTGCCTCTGCCTGCCTCTCTGTCTGCCTGTGCTCGCTTGCTCTCTCTCTAACTAATAAATAAATAAAATCTTAAAAAAAAAATCACTTTAAGAAAAAAAAATTATTTTTAATTGTTATTTATTTATTCACTTGTTTATACATATAAACACCTGGTGTTTAGAAGCATCGTTCCGGAGCCAGACTGTCTTGGTTCAATCAACGTACCATCAGTATAACCTTGGACAAGATATTCCCCTGTGACTCAGTTTCCTAATCTGTAAAATGGGAACAGAGTGATAGTACCTGTCTCCTGGGACTTTGTGAGCATTCTGTTAATTGAACATTACACAGGAGGCAGCGTGTGTTATCTTTCTGTATCAGATCATTTTCCTGACTTTTTTTTTGTCACCTACTATTCCAATTTATAAGTCTACCAAAATACATTTAAGTAGCTTCCCTTTTATGTAGGTTATTTCCACTTTTTTGCTCATATAAATATATTTGTATAGTTGTCTGAGTTTATGCATGAGAAAAAATTTCCTGGAATGGAAATGACTGGCTCAGAATGTGATAGCTGTGACTGGTTACTCCAAATCAGGCTGCAACAAATACACATTCTCTCAGTAGAATGTGGGAATGTCTAGTGCATTTCAAAGGCAATAAGCATGGGCATTAGCCAACCTTTCATTTTTGCCAACACAGTGAGGGAAAAGTGGTCTGTTATTCTTTACATTTTCTAAATGGCCAGTAAGGTTAAACAGCTATTCATAGTTTGATTTTCCATTAGCATTTCTTCTTAAAAACATGAAATATTGCTGGTTCTGACTCCTTTCTTCACATTTTCACAGTTTGTCTTCTTGTTTTGTCACGTAAAATGGTTTTACATAGTCGAATTTATCCATCTTTTATTTAGTTGTTTCTGGGTGGTATGCCATGTGTAGAATGGCCTTCTAATGCACTTTTGGTAAAACAACATTATTTAGACTATCTTTCAGTTTTTTTTTTTTTTTTAAGATTTATCTATTTAAGGGAGAGAGAGAGCGCGCGCATGAACAGAGGGAGGGGCAATTCGAGAGAGAGAAAATCTCAAACAGACTCCTCACTGAGCTCAGAGCTGACATCCCAGGACACCAAGCTCATGACCTGAGGCCAAACCAAGATTTCGATGCTTAACCAACTGAGCTACCCAGGCGCCCCCCTTTCAGTTCTATTATGGTTTCACATTTTGTAGCTAAATATTTGAAACGTCTGTAACAGTTGTAAAAAGTGCGTTAATGATTAATTTCATTTTTTCCAAATATTTAGCCAGTTTCTCAGTACTATGTATTGAATAAGCTGTAGTTTCTCCATCAGTTTGAAATGGCACTTTTATACGTATAAGATCTCTAAATAACTTTAGTTTGACCTCTTTTGGTGATGACTTTTTTTTTTTTCCCAAGTAGGGTTCACACCCAGCGTGAGGCTGGAATTCATGACCCTGAGATCAAGAGTTCCATGCTCCAGCAACTGAGCCAGCCGGGTGGTCCTGGCTTGACTTCTTTTAATTCTCTTTCACTGACCTGCCCACCTGGCTCTGCTCCAGGACCACACTGTTTTAATTATTGCAGCTTTTAAATATTTTTTTGATACTCAGTCACGCTTCTTCTCTGCACTATTTTTATCTTCAGAATTTTCCTGGCTATAAGACTGTTTTTCCATCTGAATTGTTGCTGTCCTTTTGTTAAGTTGCTCCAGAAAATGTCTATGAAGTTTGAAGTTAATAACACCTACTTGACAGATGGGTTAGTTAACTCAGTAGAGACAATCCTTTCATACACAGTGTGTGTATATCAAATCATTACATCATAGACTTGAAATGTTACAATTTTGTCAGTTACACTTCAGTAAAGCTGGAAAAAAAATCACCCCCATCTTTGAAAAGCTCATTCTGACCCATTTTCTCTTTTATTCCTCATAATGATGCTAGTAATCCCAGGACCTCTTTACAGGTTAAAAAAAAAACAAACCCAAAACCTGTTGAACTCAGGGGAGTGATGACACTTGCCCACAGTTACCCAGCTAATGCTGGGGCAGTGTCCTAAGATTTAAACCCCAAGTTTTCTGACTCTAATTCAGGAACTCTTTCCATCACCTGCAGAGAACTATAAATGAAGGAATTAGTTAAGAAAAGTGAGGAGGGAAATACAGTCATTTAAATCAAGAGCCAAAGGAGAGATCAGCCAACCTGAACTCATCTGGAATCCAGGTATGTGTTGAGCTGTGCAAAGCATTGTGTCAAAATGAAGCCACCTGCTCACCTATGCAGTACAATTCTGACCTTCTCCAGGTTCATCCCTGGAGCAGCTACCAGTAGCAAAGGTTCTAGAACTCCTAGCTAATATTATGTATTAGGCACAACCTGGTGCTGCTCTGGGCTGCTTATTTAAGAACAGAGAAAAAAAAATAATGCTTTGATCTCGTGTTTTAAGTCTGGCTGTTATAAATAGGCAGAATTTCAGCTTAAATATACTAATGATTTTTTTCACTTTGCAAATTATATTGGTTCCTTAGCAACAGAACAAATAAGTGTTTCTCCTCTAATTCTGTGTTAGTTTAGAGAAGGCACACAGTAAGTTAATTAGAGAGTGGTTGGGGTGATTTGTAAATGTCATATTAACATGCTGCTTGCTTTCGTAGCGCCCAGAGACGTTAAGATATACGGATGGCATTTCTGGCACGGTCGATTCATTGTTTTTGTCTCTAGAACCTTTTCCCCAGCTAATGTTTGGACTAAAGCTTAAAAGTGGCAAGTGATGGCTTTGGTTGCAAATCTTTGCAGAAGGGCTCGGTTTCGAGGAAAATAGATCTAGAAAAATCGAGCCTGAAAATAAAGACAAATCAGGGAAATCCACTGGAATCCCAGGGTCTCAGAGGTGTTCCGTATAAGCCTTTGATTTCATGGGGGAGAGAACAGAACAATGACTTATCCAAGGGCTCAGTGTCTGTAGTGGGCTGGACTTCTAGTCAAACCCAAGACTCCCAGATCCATCTGCCAGCCCCCTCTTGTTTCAAGGCTGGCCCTTGTGTTCCTTAAGTAGCCAACTCTTTACTGTTCATTGGTAAGACTTTGCCTGTTTTCTACTCACTTTGGACTTAATTTCTTCCAAAAGTTACCCCCCCTCCCTTTCACCCACCACAAATGAAGGGTCTATGTTACCTCTGATTCACGACCTGTCTCCAGGGAGGGGGTGGGTAAGGTGAAGGAGTGAGTTGGGGGAGAGGAATTCTATCATATCTGGGATAACTTCTGAGGTAGAGAAGCTGAAAAGAAATTTGAAGGGGGGGAACCCCAAGAAATTAATTTATTAAAACTACTTGCGTCTTACTTTAATTAGTTTAGTTGTACAATGTAAAACGTTCTGACATGCTTCTGTCTGTTTAAACCACCACCCTTATTCTGACTGTTAAAAAATGGAAGGCCAAGACTACTTGTCTATTTTATATCACCTAGCAGACTGAGGAAAAGTTATGCGCACAATGGGACGGATTCTGTATTCAGAGACAGAATGATATTTGGGGCTGGTTAGGAGTGCATTTAGTGGCAAGTCACAGAAAACCCGACCAGTCATGGCGTAAACCACAGGACTGGTCATTGCTTACGTTACCTTCAGTCTGGATGGGCTCAGTTTCAGGATGGGTTCAGAAGAGAAACAACGTCAGGATGGCAGTTGTCATGATAATTGGTGTCACTTCCCCATGCCTCATGACCTCAAGTGACCTGTCCAAAGGCAGGAAAAGCAGGGAGGCCAGAGGTGAGGGGTCTCCTTATGTTTCTCTTTCCTTTTATCGGGAAACAAACCTTTCCCAGAAGCCTCTGGGGGTGTTGTTCTGTGACATGTCACTGGCTAAAACAAAGCCAACTTCAATGGCGGAGGGGGTCTAAGAAAGTCTTCTTGCTCAGAGGCAGGGGAGGATGGAGAGGTTGGGGATACTGCCTCCTGGCAGCTGGCGGGGACTACCAGCAGAACGCCCAGCCCGTAGCCCCTTGGCCTTCACCTTTCTGTGGACATGCTGTTGCTGTGTTTTATTCAGAGTGACTGAGAGCTTTCTCTTGACTGCAAGTTGGCAAGGCCTTGGTGCTGAGGACTTGTACCTCTGGGTACAAGTTGGATGTGAAGGACAAGTGGGAGATGGAGGGTTTATACCCCGGCTCCCTCCCCCTTGAGTGGGGCAATGCTAAGGCATACCTCACATCCGGGGAAAATGATCCGTTACCCACGGAGGTCCCCCATCTGTCAACACACCCTGATTTGGCTTCCTTGCCTTCTCTGTCACACTTCCCCATTCCTGCACTGAGGTTTTCTGGAATCATTTTCCAAATGAGTTGCTTGTATTCAAGTCTTCCTTTAGAGTTGTCTTCCGGGGGCCGTCCAGCCTATGATACTGGCTATGTGAACCTCCTTAATTTCAGCTGTGGAAGGGAGATACGAATCTTTATTCGGGTGGGCCCACTGGGAGGGTCAGTGAAAAAAAACGTCCATGAAAACACATCACAAACCGCCGAGCATTCATGAGACACAGCGGTAATGTGAGCTGGAAGACACAATGTGTCTTTTCACCCCAACCACCAGTTTGGATTCCGTTTCCATCATTTCACCCATGCTTGCCAAGGGCTGAGTCTTTGGGCAGAGATCCCTTTCCTTGACAAGGAAAGGAAGTGTAATTGCTAAAGTGGTACTTTCCCTCCATTTCAGCTAAGAGCCTGGCTTTTATGGCTATGACTGTGCTAGGATTCCAATTAGCTATTATTCTTTAGTGATAGGGTGGCCTCGGTAAAAGGGTCTGCATGGCTGCATTATGGTTTTCCATATTCGGTGTATTGACAAAGATAAACAGTTAATTCTCTGTCACAGGGACTCAGCTCAGACTCTGGGGACTGTCTGCAACACTTTTACTCCCTGTTTTCATTTTCTCCATAGGGGAAAAAAACAGGCACCTCAATGTATTGGATACAATCCTTTTAATGAAGTCAGGAAGAGGCAAAGTCAGAGGCAAAGTCACCTGTTTCCAGGCACTTGAAATTCTCACCTCATATGGCCTATGGGTTTCTTCTTGGATGAGGTTTTTCTTGACCTCCAGGCTCGGAAGCTGGGTCCCCTGTTCTTCTAACTCCTGTCCCTCTCTCGGTGGTGTTCTTACGGGCTGTCCAACCTCCAGCCATGGGTCTGTGCTGTATTCGCTCTGGCTGGCCCGGTCTGGATTTCTAAAACAGCACTATGTTGTTTTAAAACAACACACTCCACACTCACATTTCCATTCTTTGCCCTTCTCTGTGTCCCTGCAGATCGACGTCTACGCTCTGTATCCCCCAGCTCTCTTGATCTCTGGCTTTCCACCGGAGAGCATCACCAGGAGCCTGGGGGGCCTGAGGAGTGAGTGGGGGTGTTTCGGTTCTCTGGACACCTCCTGTTGACTCACTCATTAGCGGTGGCTTTCTTGTTCCTCGACTTCCCGTCCCAGTTCCTGCTGGCAGCCCTTCCCCTACAGCTCTCTCTTATTCTACTCATAACTCCCCTCTGGGTGACTTCCAGCTAGGGTCTTAAGGGCTTCCCATTGTGGCTGGTCTCTGGGTGCGACACCACCCCTCCTCGGCTCCCTTAGTCGGCACCCCCGTAACCCGTGCTCTAGTAAGCTCTCTGCCATCACCCCTTCAGAGGGGACCTCTACTTCCTGGTGGTTGAGGCCACACCGCAATTTCCCTTTGAGAGATTACCTTTGTCCCACCGGATAGAGGTAGTGGGACATCATAGCCAAGGGACAAGGCAGGACAAGCACCGTACAGAGGAACATGTGGCTCAAGTGAGTCCAAAAGGGGTGCTGTCTCCCTGGGGTTTCAACCAACAACAGCACAACCATATGCCAGAAGCCCATTCCTCTGGCAGCCTAACTGAGGGGGCTGACGGGTAGGTCTTATTGCTCAGATGTCCTGAGCTGCTCTAGTGGGTGGCTCTGTAACCTTCTCCTTCATCTTCTGCCTCCTTCTGGAACCTTCCATTCAATTTCCTATTTTGCTCAAGTGAACCGGTGTAGGTTTCCTTTGCTTACCCTAGAGGATCGTCACTGATGCATCTCCCAGGCAGCTTTTTCCAGGAATTGTCTTCTCCAAGAATCCTTACGGTCTTACCTAGAGGCCCTCCCCGTGTCTCTTTTTGGGGAAACAGATCCTTTTACCTGCTTTCAGTAGCTGCACTTGCTACTCACTGAATTTGGATTGCTTCCTCCTTACTCTTCACATGTGCAACCGTATTCAATCCTGAATATTCCTGATACTTCTCCTGATACTTTCCGGGTTACCCCACCTTCCGTACTTGCTAATTTTTGCCCGTGATTCCTCTTTGTAATGGTACAGGACCTCCAGACCTGAGCCCTACCAAAAAATGGCAAATATTTTAAGACAGTGGTTTGAATCAGTTGGCATTTAAGTGTAAAGCCCGCTGAGGAAATATTATTGGCATGACACAATTTGAATGTAGGCGCAAATATTAATTTCGAAATGTAAGGGCATGGTGGGCTTTTAAAAAGATATTTTAAAAATATTGGGGGCATCTGAGCCTGGTGGTGGCAACAGTCTAGCCAACTCTTCAACGCCCATCGATAGTCTTCTAGAGTCTGGGTTATACTGTGAGAGGGGAAGTAGCTTAGTAGGTCACAATTTCATCTGTTAAAATGTTAAAGCTCATCCCTGTGACCCAGCTATCCTACTTTTTAGGTCCCTCCCAAATAGACCTGCTTGCCTATGTGCCTGGGAGACCTGTATAAGATGTTTAATTCATCAGTGTTTATAAAGCTTAAATTTGGTTGGGAGGGGATCGAACACAAGGATACAAGTGTTCATCAGTTGGAGAATGGGCTAAATGGGCCTTCAGGAATTCACACTTTGGATGACTGGTGATCAGTTAAGAGGAGTGGGCTACATTTCCACTCATGAAATGGCATAGTTCTCCCAGAAGGTTGATGCCATTTATGAAAGGAACACACGAACACCAACGCTATCTCCACATGTCTGCATGGGCTTACACATATTTATGTCATCCAAAGAAAAGGCTTAGTAGGCACCAAGCCAAACTGACAGAAGGGGCTACCCCTGGGGAAGAAGAGACCAGGATTCTCTTGGGAGAGGGCATATGGCCAAAGGGGATTGTAACAAAGACCGGCTGGCACATGGTCAAACCCATTTCCTCTTCTTTCCGATAACCCAACTACATGGCATTTCCCAGCTTCCCTTGCAGTTAAGTGCAATTATGTGATTAAAATCTGGCCATTGGAAAGTGGGACAAGAATGCATTACCACCTTCCAACAAGCAACCCTCTTTGCCTTGTCCTTCCTCTGCAACCTGGAAGCTACATTTCAAGATGGCAGACCCATAGATGGAAGAAGCTAAGTTCCTGGTCCTCTCTTCCCAGGAGAGAGCTGCCCACAGATGAGCAACACCAGATAGGATTTCATGAAAGCAAGAAACAGACTTCTCTTAGGCCACTGAGATTTTCTTAAGCCACTGAGATTTTAGTGTTTATCTGTGCTGGGAACTACCCTTGCCTGAAACCAACATTGGAATTTTAGTATAATTGAAGTGTTTTTACTTTTTAAAAAAGAAGAGTGAAAAAAAAAAAAGAAGAGTGCGTTTATATGTCATTTGTGCAAATAATATTTTCAAAGAAAGATGGAGTGAGGGCAAACCCCATCTGAGGAGGACTCAGGATTCTATGTGAATTATAGCAGATGCTTTTCTGGAGTCCCGAGGCTCCAGGTGAAATCCTACCATGCACCAACCAGAAACATTCACTCTCTATTCTTCTAGAAGGGCATGACTCAAGACACCTGAAAGTCCAGGCTCCTAATTCCGCCATCGGTAGAGCCTTGATGAAAGCACTTCCCTTCCTTGGGCCTCAGTTTCCTAGCCTGTAGAAAAGGGTGAAGTGTACCCAGCTGATTCCATGGGAAGCTGGGATGGAATTTTAGAGTCACCCCCAGCTGGGGCAAGGTGGCCAAGTCTTTCCCTAATAGTTAGGATGGGGCTTGACCCTGACGCCTGAGAGCCATCAGCAGCCAAAATTGGTAACAGCCAGAAGAAGGAATGCCTCAGTCATGATGGGGGGATCTGGATGGGCATCCCAGAGTCTACCACATATACCAATACCTAAGTCCTATGGTTGGGGAGGAAACCCATGGAGACCTTGAATTTGAAAGAGCTTTGTCAGTTATAAAGGATGTGCCTAGATGAGGTAATTTAAATTTGTGTCAGATACTCACTGAAAACAGATAGATAAATAAATATTTGCAAGTCGACTGGGTTTTACTTCTCTCTTGCTCTCAGAGGGGTGTGGGTAGTAGAATTCTAGGGATAATGAAACTGCACAACATTAAGTACAGAGAGGTCCCTAGACAGAGGTGGGTCCAAATCAACTTCATGTAGTCACTTTTCTGCCTGTGTGCATTTAGTAACAATGGATGATTTAATAATGATGAATGGGCTGAGTTGTTGGTGCCCCTCTGGTGGTCTGAAATTAACAGGGACCTGGCATATGTCAGGAAGGTGAGAGCCACAGTCATCTCAGGGTGGGGCTGGGGTAATGGACTCTGGATGAGCTTCCATACTGTGATCCCTGTCTGTTTGATTAGACAAAACCCTAAAAGTAAAACCAATGCTGTTCGAATTGAAAGCCAAGACCATGGTACAATTTTGGAGATGTGAAGACTTTAGCCAGGAAGCAGCAAGTGCTAGGAAAAATGATGCCAGGAGGGAGTACATCTCTATCTTCATGATGCTGTAGAGTGTTTTCACAGATGTCAGATTTGACCCTGGAGTTCTTAGTTCCCACTCGTGGTGCTTGGCAGCCCAGAGAGGGTTTATTTTGGCGGGGGAGCTCCTTGTTGATTCTAGAGTTTGCTTTCTCCAAAAGGTGCCCAGTGCTTTCCAGGGGGGTTGGACACGGCCCTTTGGTATATGGGATGAAAATGTTAGAATGTTCATTCATATGCATATAAGTGCCCACTTACATAAAAATAAAAAATTTTATATTAAAAATAAACATTTTATATTAAAAATAAATGTTTTTAATATATTCATATTGTATATATTTCTACCATGTAGAAATTAATGAATCAAAACCCCCCACACCTATATATGGGATGTACCTTTGAAAAATTTTTGCTAATAGTAACATGTGTCTTCTAGTCTAGAGAAGGGGACCTCTTAGGAGATCCTGGCCCCTCTTTAAGAATCTGATGACCTGTAGGGATGCCTGGGTGGCTCAGTTGGTTAAGCGGCTGCCTTAGGCTCAGGGCATGATCCCAGCGTTCTGGGATCGAGTCCCACATCGGGCTCCTTGCTCAGCAGGGAGCCTGTTCCTCCCTCTGCCTCTGTCTGCCTGTGCTCTCTCTCTCTCTCTCTCTCTAACAAATAAATAAATAAAATCTTAAAGAATCTGATGACCTGTAAAGATGCTATCTCCCCAGAACACTGCGTGTGTACACACAATTCTGCAAACAGTTGTAGGGGGCTTCGGAGAGCCTCTGAAATCCTCCTGTGGGTCCAGGGGCAAAGTTCTCAGTTTTGAATGTCCTCACTCAGGGATTATTCTAGAATGTCTTGAGGCCATCTTGGCATCTGGTCACCCAGCAGGAGCCTCAGTTAAGGAGCCTGACGTTCAGTGTGGTGGGGCCCTGTGGGCTTCTTCTCTTGGACACTTCCTGAATCCAGTGTCATGGATCCAAGCAATAGGTCCTTTCCTTTCATTCATCTCATCAGGACAGCTCAAGTGAGCACAACAGTCCTTTTTCCCCACCTCTCATCATTTATGTATGTGTACGTACACACACACACACACACACACACA
>RCUC01028096.1:0-12786 GCA_003697995.1 Taxidea taxus jeffersonii
GGGGCAGGAGGAAGGGAGAGGGAGAAGAAGAGAAGAAGAAGAAGTTCCTTATACAAAGCTTGCTCCAGAAATATGAGCTCTTAGTCACATTCTGGAAAAGTGAGGAATCAAATAGGCCAGGATGCCCCTCAAGCCTGTTCCCTCCAGCTGAGGAGTCTGTCCCCTTCGATCCTAGTGCTGTCTCTGTGTGCTTCCATTGGGCATTTTAACACAGCCCAGGAAGAGAGGAGCATGCTGTCACTTGGACAGGTGAGGACGGGAGAGACTGGTGATATTCAGAGGCCCAAGATCAAAGTAGTTTGGAACATCTGCTCTGAACATGTGTGCCCCTTTACCTGCTCTGCTCTCCTTTCTCCAAACCCTCCAGCTTCATTTCAGTTTTATTGAGCATCTACTATGCACCAGGCACTATGCTAGGTACTGCTGGTACTGTAAAGAATAGAGAGAAAGACAATCCCTAACCAACTGGAACTCTCAGTTGAATGGGGTCACAAACAATACAAATGTAATCACACAAATAATCACCCAATTATAGTTATAATAGGTACACCCAAGGAAAATGTCAGAGAGTAATGAGAGTGGATAATGGGGGAAATTAACCTCCCTTGTTAATCTGGGGGAAGAGGGTACAGGAAAAGAAGACCAGATCAGACCTGAGGATTAAGAGTCAGCCAGCCAAGCATGAGGAAGTGCCCTGGGAAGAGTGACTTCCTGCCAAAATGTTAGATGATAACTTTATGGTGTGTTGTCTTGACCAGAGGTATTTGATTCTTTTTTTTTTTTTTAAGATTTTCTTTATTTGACAGAGATCACAAGTAGGCAGAGAGGCAGGCAGAGAGAGGGGGAAGCAGGCTCCCCGCTGAGCAGAGAGCCCGATGTGGGGCTCGATCCCAGGACCCTGGGACCATGACCTGAGCCGAAAGCAGAGGTTTTAACCCACTGAGCCACCCAGGTGCCCCGAGGTATTTGATTCTTAACTGGGGACTCCCAAAGGGATAAATAATTAATGGTGGGATTTTTGAGAAGCATGTGACCAGCTGATAGGGTCAGAAGGCCTTCTCAACAGCATTCACATCAAACAATTTGGCCAGGAGTCCTATCTCTGGGTAATTTGTGTGAGTGTGAGTGTGTGTGTGTAGGAGTGTAAGTGCATGTATGGGATTATAAATGTCAGTGCAGGTGTCTGTGGATAAATGTAGAGCTGTAACTAATAATTTTGAGATCTGGGCCAAGCAGGAGAAACATATCTTTAAATCCAGGGTGTTCCAGCTCATAGTGGAATTGGGAGAGAGCAGAGAAGGAAGACCGTTTCTCTACATGCACACAGGAGCCCCAACATTTGGGTTTCTTGCCCATGACTTTGGACGTCTCAGATCATCCATCTCTGCCAAGTGTCAGGGGCAAAGTAGCCAGCCCTGCTAGGAAAACATTGGTGCTAAATGTCGGGGAGGAGGAGAGATTTTACATTTCCACAGGCTGTTAGAAAGTCAGTATTTAGAATGTTGGCACCCTCTATACTTTTATTCTTGGGCTCCTGGTGAGCATACCTTTATTGAGACTTTGAATGTACATATGCATATATATATGTGTGAACCTTAGTTGTATGTGCTTCTGTGTACATATGGATATTAGGTGTGTGTTTATTTTTTAAAAAAGATTTTATTTATTTATTTGACAGAGAGAGAGAAAGCACAAGCAGGAGGAGCAGCAGGAAGAGGGAGAGGGAGAAGTAGGCTTCCCACTGAGCAAAGAGCCCAGCACAGTGGGGCTCGATCCCAGGACCTCAGGATCATGACCCAAGCTGAAGGCAGACTCCCAACCAACTGAGCCACCCAGGCACCCCTAGATGTGTGTTTCTGAATAGGTGTTTGGAGACTACAATGTACATTCTAATAATGAAGAGCCCCTGTGTCCTTGGGGCCAGCAGACATGTTCCTGCCCTCCTTCTTTCCCACTATGCCTGTCTCCACTGAGCTCATGAGGAACAGAGGCAGGGATTATCTGCTGGTCAGAGCTGAGTACCTTCATATTAACAACAGTCTGCAAATGTACTGACCACAACAAGGCAAACAGAAATAATACGCTCACATTCACCTCCATTCCATAAAGCAAGTGGAACCTGGGCCCATTGCAGTGAATGAGCTTCAATAATTCATCCCAGCTGCCAATGTGATATTGATATAAAGCTAATTTAACACTGGGGAAGCCGGGGAGGTGAGGAGCAATTATGCTTTCACCTGCAGCACAGTCTGCTGGCTCTCAGGTGCCGTGGTGGAAAGCAAAACCCCAGAGTGGGAAAAGGGTCGAGAGGTCACTTACCCCCTTCTCTCTTTACAGACAGTTGACTTTCTGAAGCTGTTAGAATGGCATTCTATTGTCTTCTTGATGATATTTTTTTAATGATATTTTTTGCGAGAGAGAGCGCGCACAAGCAGGGTGGGGAGCTTGTTCCCAGGACCCTGGGATCATGACCCGAGGCTAAGGCAGAGGTTTTAACCCACTCAGCCACCCAGGCGCCCCTCTGATATTCTTGAATAGAGACTTTCTCATCTCCATCTCAGGATTCAAACCTGCCAACAGGGAAGGAGATGTTTCTTAGATCAGACCAATGTTTCTTCTATATCTCCTTCCAAGGAATCAAAACCACTGGCACTTTCAATGGGGTATAACGGTTAGGAAAGTGAGATTGAGGTTTGCCAGAGAGATAGGGAATCTGTGGTTATTTTTTTTTAATTTTTTATTTTTAGTAGGCTCCATGCCCAGTCTGGAGCCCAACACGGGGCTTCAACTCACTACTCTGAGATCAAGTATAGTTACTATCTTAAATGATAGCTTACAACCCACTTGATTTTCTTTCTCAAAAATGAAACTCACTCATTTAATGTTCCCAAAACGTTTAAGTTCCTATCTTTCTTCCTTTATTCAATAAATGCTTAGTAAGCACCTATTGGCCCTAGGTGAACCAAACAGTCTGGAATCTTGCCTTCATGGGTTGACAGTCTAATGGCAGAGAGAGGTATTAAACAAATACACAAATAAATATATAATTCCAAATTGTTCTTGTTGCTACTTATTTTTATTAATGCATTAATTCAACTGTCAATTTGATGAGAGAGAATAACAGCTTTGTTAAGGAACAGCTTTGGAGGGGCACCTGGGTGGCTCAGTGGGTTAAGCCTCTGTCTTCAGCTCAGGTCATGGTCACAGGGTCCTAGGATTGAGCCCCGCATCGGGCTCTCTGCTCAGTGAGGAGCCTGCTTTTCCCTCTCTCTCTGCCTGCCTTTCTGCCTACTTGTGATCTCTCTCTCTCTCTCTCTGTGTCAAATAAATAAAGAATCTTTAAAAAAGAAAATAAAAGGGAACAACTTTGGAATGGGATGACTTCTCTGGACCCTAAAGAATGAATAGCCTGGAGAAGAATGTGGAAAGAATAGATCAGGGAAGGAAAAGGCACAGGTTTGATGTTTTGCTTCTTGCTGTAAGCACATGATTAAACCTTAATGGGGTTGGTGGGAGAAAAGAAATTGGAAAAGAAAGATCTGAGTTCAAATTTTGCCTCTGCCACTTTATAGTTGGATTGCCTTGGATGAGTTAATGCTCTCCTTCAAGTCTCAGTTATCTCATCTATAAAATGGAGATGATACCGTCCCCCACTTTATGGAACTATTGTGAAAAATTAAGTTAAATAATGTTCTAAAGTGCTTACCAGTGCTTGGCATATGGTGCCAATAAATTACTATTATTGCTATTTTGATTAGCCTCAGATGCTCCAAGTTCATTATTACCCCCAGGCTTTGGCACAGTTTGTTCCCTCTGCCTGGATCACACCCCATTCCCTTTTCTCACTTATATGCATCTTTCAAATAACAGCTGAAATGCATTCCATGGAAGGACTTTTCTGACCCCTATATCACTAGCTCTCAAACTTCAGTGCATATAAGAATCACTGTGTGTGTGTGCATGCGTGCACATGCACGCTTATTACAAAGCAGATTCCCAGGGTTTTTAAAAAAGATTTTATTTATTTATTTGATAGAGAGACAGGGAGAGATGGAATACAAACAGGGGAAGTAGGAGAGGAAGAAGCAGGCTTCCCAGCAGAGCAAGGAGCCTGATGTGGGGCTCGATCCCAAGACCCTGGGATCATGACCGGAGCCAAAGGCATTGGTTTAACAGCTGAGCCACCCAGGTGCCCCTGATTCCCAGCTTTGACAAACTACCAGGGTAATATAAGATGATAACATCAGGGGAAACCAGAACTGAATGAAAGATTTATAGGAACTCTCTCTACTATCTTTGCAACTTTTCTGCCAATCTAAGATTATTCCAAAGTAAAAAGTTTATTTAAAAAAAGCAGATTCCTATCCAATCAAAATAACAATGAGATACCACTTCACACTATAAAAACAACCAACAAACAGAAAGTAACAAGTGTTGACAAGGATGTGGTGAAATTGGAACCCTGGTGTACTATTGGTGGGAATGTAAAATGACCACTTTGGTAAATAGTATGGTGGTTTCTCCAAAAATTAAAAATGGAATTACCATATGATCCAGCAATTTCACTTCTGGTTATATACCCAGAAAAATTGAAAACAGGGTCTCAGAGGTCATTGTACACCCATGTTCATAGCAGCACTATTCACAACAGCCAAAAAAGTAGACACAAATATGTCTTAAAAAGAAAGGAAGTTCTGACATTTGCTACAACATGGATGAACCTAAGTGAAATAAGCCAGTCACAGAATGAAGAATACTGTACGATATTATCTATATAAGGGACCTAGAATAGACAAATTTATATAGACTGAAAATAGAAGGGTAGATGCCAGGGGTTGTGGGGAGGGAAAAATAGGGAGTTTTTGCTTAGTGGGTATAGAGTTTCTGTTTTGCAAGACAAAAAAACTTACACTATTGAACTGTAAACTTAAAAATGATTAAGATGATAAATTTTATATGTGTTTACCGTAATAAAAAAAATTTAAAGCGGTGCCTGGCTGGCTCAGTCAGTGGAGCATCTGGCTGTTGATCTCACGGTTGTGAGGTCAAGCCCAACATGGGATATAGAGATTACTTAAAAAAAAAAATGAAATCTTAGGGGCGCCTGGGTGGCTCAGTGGGTTAAGCCACTGCTTTCAACTTGGGTCATGATCTCAGGGTCCTGGGATCGAGCCCCACATCGAGCTCTCTGCTCAGCAGGGAGCCTGCTTCCCCCACCCCACCTCTGCCTACTTGTGATCTCTGTCTGTCAAATAAATTTAAAAAATATATTTAAAAAATGAAATCTTAAAAAAAATTTAAACAACAGATTTCTGGGCTTCAACTTCAGAGCTTTTGACTCAGTGAAGAAATGGAAAAGCTGATCCTAAAATTCATATGGAACTATAAGGGACCCTAAATAGCCAAAACAATCTTGAAAAAAAGAACAGAGTTGGACCATTCACATTTCCTGATTTCAAAACTTACTACAAAGCTACAGTAATCAAAATAGTGTGACACTGGCATAAAGACAGACATATAGATAATTAAATAGAATTAGGAATCCAGAAATAAACTCATATATCTATGGCCAACTGGTTTCAACAAGACTGACAAGATCACCCAATGGGAAAAGAATAGTTTCTTCAACAAATAGTGCTAGAACGACTGGATATCCACACAACAAAGTGAACAAACAAAACAAAATGGAAAAACAAAAAGCAAAAAGAAGCAGATCCCTACCTCACATTATATACAAAAATTAATTCCATTTGAACAGAGTTAAAACTATAAAACTCTGAGAAGAAAACTTAAGGGCATTGGAGTCCTCATACAATTCTAGTCAGCTTGTAAAATTGTGTAGCTGCTGCCAAATACAGTTTTGTGGTTTCTTAAAGAGTTAAACATGGAATTACCATATGACCCAGCAGTTTGACTCCCAGGTATATATCCAAGAGAATTGAGAACAGGTACTCAAACAAATGCTCGTACAAGAATACTCACAGTAACAATACTCACAATAGCCAAAAGGTAGAAACAACACAAATCTCTACTGATGGATAAATGGATAAACAAAATGTGGTATATCCATATAATGGAATATTATTCATCAATAAGAAGAAATGAAGTACTGACACAGGCTACAACATGAATGACCCTCAAAAACATTATGCTTACTGAAAGAAGGAAGACACAAAAGGGTCAGGGAGTATGACTTCATTCTTTTCTTTGTTTTTTTTTTTTAAGATTTAATTTGTTTATTTGAAAGAGAAGAGGGTCAGAGGGAGAAGCAGACTCCCCACCAAGCAGGGAGCCCGATGAGGGACTCAATCCCAGGACTCCAGGATCATGACCCGAGTAGAAGACAGTTGCTTAATCAACTGAGGCACCCAGGCTTCCGTATGATTTCATTCTTATGAAATGTGCAGGATAGGTAAATCCATAGGGACAGAAAACAGATTAGGGTTACCAAGAGATGTCAGGAAGAGGAATGGGATGTGACTGCTTGATGGGCATGGGGTTTCTTTTGGGGATTATGGCAATGTTTTGGAACTAGACAGAGGTAATGACAGCACAACGTTGGGAATGTACTAAATGCCAGTGAAGCATATACTCTTAGATGGCTAATTGCATGTTAGCTAATTTTGCTTCAGTTTTTAAAAAAGCATATTCCTGGCCCCAGCTTCAGAACTTTTGACTCATTGCATTTGGCACGAGGCCTAAGAATCTGAATTTCGTACAAGTACCTCAGGTGCCTTTGATGCAGGTGAGCCCACCTACCATATTTTGAGAAACTTTACTAAATTACGTTAAACCTTATTTGAGCCTCTTACATAGATCCCCGAGCCTCTCCTTTTGTAACACACTTTGTAATTGCAATTATCTTCCCTTCTTTTCCCCTAGACTGTAAACTCCTTGAGGCAGGGCCATGTCTCCCTCATTCACCACAAGATCCCCAGCATTTGAAAAGCACCTGGACATAGAATGTTCTCAGCCAATAGAGGGTGAATTGAATTACTAAACTGGATTAGCTAGAAGGGGTGAAGGTAAAGGGGTAAAATCCTAAAGTGTCTCTAGCCCAGGAACCCAGAGTCTGTGTGGTGAATCCAATCTTTGAACTCCTTTCTCTCTGGAATATCTACCACATGACAAAGCATGTCAGCCCTTGGTGTGGAAATCAGCACACTCTGGTCTGGAAAGGCCTTCCCCAGTACCACATGCTGGGCTCTTCATGGGAGGTGTCTCTACGGAGTGTTTGTACAAGCCTGGGCACCAGTCTCTGTTCTGAGTGCTGGAGTTCTGGCTGGAAGACCTCAGCCAGGTTTTCTTGGCTTCCTGGCTAATCCCAGTGCCTTTTGGCTGGGTGACAATTCTTATGCTTGGCCGTTTCCATGGTGTCTTAGAGCCCACAGTCAGCAGAATGGCTCCTCTCACTGTCACTGAGCTGGGCCTAGGCTACCCTACTGTGTTCTGTGCTGACTTCTGAGGCCACATCCACACTGCAGGAAGCTTGACATAGCCACGAGGATGTAGGTGAGACATCTCAGGGACTGGCTGGAGCCTGATGCCTAGGCCTCCCATGTCGGGCCTGCACAGATACAATTGTCTCCTCACTGCTCTTACCCCTCTCATCTGTGTCCCCAGTGTCGTCCTCCTCCCCTCTGTGTCTTCTCTGAGTGGAACAGTCAAGTTTTCTGATTCTCTACTAAGTTTATGACTGTCAATCATATCATCACATCTTAGCACACGTGGGAGTTCCAGAAAACAGCATGTATGGATGAAGGGTGAAGGACATGTACATTTCTAGGGCGAGTTTAGAACCAAACTATAGAGCCCAAGATATGCAGCTCTACCCCACCCTGCAAGGAGAGTCCCATGTCGCATGTGCAGAGAAGCTTGGACTGGGTCGGATAGACATCAGGAAAGAATGTGTGTTCAGTATATGCGTCACAAAGGATGGTGCTGTGCAATAAATCTCACACTTGGAGTAATCCCTCCATTCCACTCTGGACTGGAGATACAGCCTTGGGCCTTCGCAACAGTAGGTCTTATGGGGCTTGGTTTCTTACATTAAGATGGTCGCATTCAGGGGTCTGTGGGTCTCCTATTACCTAGAGACATCCTCAAATAGAACAGGTAGCTCTGTAAGTGGGTGAATTTTCTGCAACTGTCAGGGAAGTCTGCAGGAATTAGGTAGGAAACAGGATGCGATGACCTTAAGATCCTTCCCATATCTGGGCCTATGTTCTAAGTTTAAATGGATACTGTTCCAAGGTGTCAGACATTCTGAACCACTAATTTCTACTTTTCTTCTGCCTCATGGAAAAGAGGGTACGCCCTTTCTGCCAGATGGCTGATCCTGGGAAGTTTGAAGGAACAGCTGGATAAGGGGTGGGGGTGAGATGGGATAAGGATGAGAAAGGTCTAGAAGTGTGTTCTGGTTCCATTCTACTTCAGCAAACCTCTTCACTACTCTTGGCCTCAGTTTCCTCATTTGCAAAATGTATCTGAAAAAGAAGTCATCCCCATTTTATAGATGATGGATCTGAGGCTCAGAGATGCTAAGTTGCTCAAGAATTCATAGACTCAAGATTCACAGTCAGGTAGTCTGACTCTAAAGTTGAAGCTCTTCCTTACTAAGACTTACCACTGGGGTAGGGGCTGTGCAGGGTGAGTTGGGAGGAGGAGGAAATACTGTAACTATTTCATACGGATCTCCACTATTATATGTTTCTCCACTATTATATGTTTCGTGGTTTCCAAATTGTTAAACCCAGAGTAAGTGTTTTCGCTTGAAGGGAACGCGGTATTGTGGGTGGGCAGGAAGGAGAAGGAATGGAGACCGGAGTGATTTGACTGTCTCATGCTGTTTCTTTCTTGGGTTTACAGCCTCAGGCAGGTCCCAAGCAGGGGAAGAGTCACGTTAGCATGTGCCCAGGGCACCTGTCCCCCAAGATGAGAACATGGAGCAGGCCTTTTCTGTAGGGTGCCGCTGACCCCCATTGTTCCCCCCCACCCCAGCAAGCCAAGGTTTGGAGGAGGGAAGTTGCTGTGCAGGCCGTTACCACAGTTTATGCTCCTCTAGAGCTTCGGAACAAGATTTCCCCAAAAAGCCATATTAAATAAATAAAAGGAACTTCAGCAGATGGGAACATGAATCAATGAAAACTCCCATATGAGTGTGAAGATTTATGTCAAAAAACAAAACATCAACATCTGGGAGCTGCCTAGTCTCCTCTTGGCTGCTCTCTCGGAATGGATTCTCAGTGTCGCTTTCCGCCTCTTTCTGGCCCTGGGAGAGCACAGAAAGAAATAAAGAATGGAGCCCATTTAAAAAATAGTCATTTTTTGATCAGGAGTGAACGCTGCTCTCCCCCCGCCCCTCGCTCCCCCTCCCCCCACCACGCCCCGGCCCTCCAAGGCAGGAGGGAATGTGATCCAGGCAGCAGGGGTGCGGCGCTCGGTCCCGGGATGGCGGGCAGACAGAGCCCCCTGCCGGACGCCGAGGGGCGCCCCTCGCTCCCCGCCCCCGGCTCCTCTCTGGAGTCCATTACCTCCAGATGTCACAGCTGCTGGGTGGCGCGAACAGACACCCGCTGCGGCCCTCCGCACTGCGGCCGCGCTCAGCTTCTCGGCGCTCAGCGCGTAGGTGGGGGCCTGGCCTGGGGACGACGCAGAGCCAGATTCCTGCCCTCGCTGCTCCTGTGGCCAGAGCCACCACTGCGTGGTTTCCGCGGAGGAGAATTGCGCACACGTGTCTGGTGAAAGAGGAACCCAGGCCTGAGGAACACGCGGCTCGGATGAAAGGCCGCTCGCCACTCTTGGATGGCACATGGCAGACGTTATGAGGGCAGACCCTGGGTCCTGACGTTTGGGTTCGAATTCCAGCTCTGCCATGCCAATTGTGTGACCTTGAGCAACTTAACTTCTCCTGGGCCAGGGTTTCATTATCTGTAAAATGGGAATAATAGCATCTGTGTCCTAGGGAACTTGTGAAAAGTAAATAAGAAAACATATGTAAAGTACTTAGTACAGCCCTCATATACATAACATTGAGTGTTCACTATTGTCATTAGGATAAAGGCTCAAATTCTCAAACCTGCAAGGCTTTGCATAACCCATTCTGCTAGCCCTGTGGCCTTCCAGAGGCCACTGCCTGCCTTCATCCCTGAGCTTTGACTGCATTCCCCTTCTCTGGCTGCATTTAATCACCTGACAGCCTAGTTCCCTTCTGCCTCAGGACCTTTGCATGTACTGTTTCATCTGCTTGGAAGGCTCTTTTCCACTCTCTGCTTCGAACCAGCCTGACCTTTCTTTGAGCCTGAATTTACTTGTCACATTATCCAGGAAACTCTCCCTGATTTTCCCCTCCCCCTGATGTAGCCTCTTCTCTATGTTCTTATAGCAGCCTGGGCTTCTTGCTAGCACTGCTCCTACTTGAAATGTATCATCAGTTTTGTCATGTTTAATGTCTACCACCTCCTGAAGAGTTTATTCCATGAGGCCAGAAGTCCATCTTATTGCATTCATCTGGCATCCCCAGCCCCCGAACAGTGCCTGGCCTGGGTCCTCTATCTGTTGTAAACGAACCACAGTGGATGGTGAGACCCTGAGGCCAGAGGGAATCTGGAGTCTTCTATACTGTTTCACCAGTTCCATCCAACGTTCCTTCTGACGTTCAAACAGGGGCACCTTCTGCTTTAAAGTCAGAGCTCCTGTGTCTTTGGCCATTCTGGCTCAGAGGAAACAGCTCTGAAGGTACCCTCAGCACGTTGCTGCCAGTAGGAATCCGGCCACCCAGAAGCAGAGAGGCAGGTAGAAGCAAGGGGCTGAGGGCCAGGTGAAAGCTGTATACTCTGATCCACACGTTGAGCTTAATGAGGAATGTTCACGAGGGTGGCAAAGGAGACCTGCAATGGCTCAGCTAAAAACAGGATTGCCTCTGGCTTCTGTGCTGCCATATCCCGGCACTGGCGGGAGGCCCCTGCCTAAGCCAGCCTCAGCGCCCTGAGGGTGCTGCGCTCACCTTTCACACCCACCCCAAAGCTCCACTGATCCTGCTACAGCTCCTCTCACTACCCCTGGGCCCTTTTTTTTTTTTTTTAAGGTTGGATTCACATCCTTCATTTGCTCCCTTAATGGCAGCCCTGCCTACTCTGCTGGATTCCAAGAGTCAGCCAGCAAAGGGTTTGGAGGCTTACAGGGAAACAGTTCCTCAGAGTTTTCTCTGCTGAAGCTTGGCTGAAGTGATGTGGGGATTCCTTCGAAGATTCATTGAGACCACCCTTCTTTGTTCTGGTCCCCTCCACCCTCCAGGGCTCAGAAATCTGCATCTTCCAGGAGTATCTGGTGAATTCTGACAGGTGGGTCTGAGGCCACGACAGGACATCTAATGGAAAAGTCTAGCAGATGATGTCAGGCTAGAACTCAGGAAAAAGAACAAGGGTAAGGCTAATAATTGTTACCATTTATTGAGTTCTTTCTGTGCACCAGGTACTGTGCTAACTAAGCACTTTACATGTGATTGCTCAGTGAATCTTCCCATCAGCCCTGTCAGGAAGGTACTGGTACTACCCCATTTCACAGATGAGGAATTTAGACTCAAAAAATGCAAGTCACCTTCCCAAGTTCACACAGCTAGTAAGTGGTGAGAGATTTGAATCCAGGCAATTAGGACTCTGGAATTCAAACTCTTAACTACTCCACTCTCTTTCAGGAGTCAACAACACAGAAGAGAGTTCGAGAAGAGGTCAATGGACAGAGAACTGAAACATGGGCAATGCTCTGGGTCAGGAGGACCCAGATCGGGAGAAGGAAGAGGCGATGGCAGACACAGACTGATCAGGAGGTAAACAAACACGGGAGATGCAGTACAAGGGAAGCTGGAGAGGAGACAGATTCAAGGACCTGATGCAAAAGATGGTGATTTTTTATGGGTCTTAAGTGTGGGAATATTTAGCACCTTTGGGGTATCTGTACAGATCATGAGAAAGCAAGCTAGAGAGAGGAGACTCACTTGATTGAGTCCTAGTTCCATGGTCCTGGTCTTTCCTGGGTTTTGCCTGCAGCCAATTTCCCTCCACTCCTCCATATCCTGATAAAACTTTTCCAAAAAGGTAGCTTCAGGGAATTTCCAATATTCGCACAGAAAGTCAAAACCAGTGAGTGGGAGGGCAGAGAAGGGAGTTGAGCCAACCCTGAGTTCAGAGTTTCTTTCCTGAATGGCTTGGGGGAATGGTACACTTAACAGAAATAAGGAAGTGGGATGATGAGGTGGTTTTATATGTGGAATTAAGGAGTGGACAGTCAACTGAGTCAAGTGCTCTGGGCCAAGAAGATTGATTGAGCAAAGGCCCACTGGTGGTTAATGAGGTGGTCTTTGATGACTGCACTGACAACTGTGTCAGAAGAACAGTGATGGAAGCTGGGAGACAAACCTGAAAAGCAAAGGAGTCGTGAAGTCACGGGAGGCAGTATGTGCTACTTAATTAAGAAATCTGGCAGTAGAGAGAATGAAACAGAATGGTAGCTGATAAGGGCAGGAGGATCAAATAAAAGATCTTCTCTCCAAGATAGGAAAGGTTCTTGTATATTTCATAAGCAGAAAGAAAACAACTAGTAGAGAGACATGCTTTGGCATGGAGGTCAGGATAATTATAGAGACAAGGTTCTAGAAGAGACAGGAAGAGAATGGGACTAAGAGCAAACAGAGTTTGGCCTTAGAACAAAGGGAAGAGACAGACCTCTCCAATAGAATCTATGTTCTTGTCATTTCCTCTAACTCCTATTCATGCCTTACATTTATTT
>RCUC01028134.1:0-15337 GCA_003697995.1 Taxidea taxus jeffersonii
TTATGTAAATCTGCTAAGACAAGAAAATGCATATTTTGTAAGGCAGCCACACACAAGCAAATATAAGGTTTGGAAAATGAAATTCATCGTCGACGTTTTGGAGTCTGCACGTTGTGTCATTTTTCTAGGGTGAAACTAACTGTGTGTGTACTATTTTCAACAGTTTAGATAAGAGATTTCTCTCTGAATAGGTTATTAAACTTCCTCTGTGTTTGGATGATCAACAAATCTATGAAAGACAAATTCCACTTCCCCCTGAATTTCCAATTTCTTTAACGGCTGAAGTACAGGAAGCAGAATCAGGCATGGAGAATCCCCTGGGCCTTTCAGAGAAACAAACGGAGGAAAACATTCGTGCATCACTGAACGGTAAGGCTAAACGCTCTTTACACTCCTCTCGGGGTTCTTAGAACATTTTTAGCATTCTTTTCCTAATATGTCCAGTTGTGTTATATTACAGAAAACTGAGAAAGACATTTTCATTAGTGTATTTCTTTCTATGCCATGCTGCTTAAAGAGAATGTATTCATTGACAAGAATATCAGTTTCCATATAGCATATTATTAAGTAATTACAATCAAATATAAAATTCTTTCATTGAAACACAAGTCTTTCTCCATGGCGTTATGGCTCTAAAAATATTTTTTAGTTTTTTGGGGGGACAAGTTGACTTTTTTTGGTCCTTAGTTCTAGAACCAAGCCTTCTTGGTTGCTTACAAGAGTGTCAACCAACACATGGCTATGAGAGAGAAAATATTCTCAGAAAGAAGTTCTCAAATAATATAGTTGTTTTATAAACCTCAGCTTTCAACGACTGGCTTAATCCAGCACCAAATAAGCAAATAACGTTCTTTGTACGATTTAACGTATAGAAGTTTCAGCCTACAGAAGGGATATACTAGAGATGACTATTATTTTTTGCAGATAATTATTTCCTTTACCAAAAGATTCGGAAGATTCTTTAACAGGTTGGATCTCCTAACAGTAATAATAGTGTTAGAAGCAAGAGAAAGGGATGGATGGTTGCAATAATTATATTATTACTTGTAGTAAAGATAGTAGCTCTTACGTATTACCAGCATAATACTAAAGTTAGAAAGATTATCACTAATAATAATTACATGTGATGTAGGTTTTTCATGTGCCAGTACTGCGGTAGGGACTATATTCCTTAGTGTGGAAATTGTCAAATATTTTAAACATACTGTACAGAAAATAACATAACATAAACCAGTAATCAGTATCCAGCTGTGTCTATTCTTGCTATTTTTCTATATCTTGCATCTTTTCTCCACAACTTTGCTTTTAAAAAGTTATATTTTACATGTGATTAGGGCCTTCAGTGAACTGCTTGATCATTCTGTTCCCAACCCTCTGAGACTTCTTATTGATCATTCCCATGTATATTTCAGTACATTTCCTACATATGTGTAATTATAAACAATGTATCTTTTCTGTTTTTTTGTTTTTTTTGTCAGAGAGAGAGAGAGAGAGAGCACAGGCAGACAGAGAGGCAGGCAGAGGCAGAGGGAGAAGCAGGCTCCCTGCCCAGCAAGGAGCCCGATGTGGGACTTGATCCCAGGACGCTGGGATCATGACCTGAGCCGAAGGCAGCCGCTTAACCAACTGAGCCACCCAGGCGTCCCATCTTTTCTGTTTTAAAGTTTGTGTTGAGTAACCACGCTTTATATCTATTTCTGCAAATTCATTTTCTCTCAGTATTATCCTTGACATTTGCACAACTCCTACACACACCCCTACAGGTATTTTTGGTTTATTGATTTCACTGCTGTATAATTGTAGACATGGTGACATGCATGATTGTAGCAAACTTTATTTTTATTTTATTCGTTGTTTCAAGTTTTACTCAGTTGCAAACAAGATTACAGTGATTCTTCTTGGACATGTCCTTCTTGTGCATGTAGGTGTGAATTTCAAAAGAGTGAAAGATATTTCCTATCCTGGAAAGGAACCACTGAATCACAGGGCACACACTTTTAAAATTTCTAGCACAGTAACACTTTGCCATCAAAGTACTTGTATCGATTTGCCCTTGTAACAGCTGGGTAGAAGCTGGTTTGGTTCACATCCTATCAATCTTCGTTGTAATTAGTTTTGCCAATTCAGTTGCAATGCAGTATCTTTTGTTTTCATGAGAATATCCCTATATATGACTAACCTTCTGTTAATCATGTGGGTTTTATTTTCTATGAATTGCCTATACCTAAATTTTATTCACTTTTCCTTTGGATCATTTTGAAAACTTTTTCTTATTGAACTGTAAGAGTTCTGGACATTTTTTTTTTAAGATGTGGGATGACTCATGGGAAGCATTTGACTTCTAATTCAATCTTTGATTGCTATTGATTATACAATCATTCTATTTAATTCATTTGAAAAAGTACTTGAATTAAATTAGTCATAGTATTATATATTATGTACATATTGTATATACATCTGTATATATTATATATATTATATACATATTATATACATCCGTATATAATTATGTATGTATGTATGTATATAACTATATATATTATGTACGTATTATATACATGTGTATATATGTATATAATATATATAATGTATATAATGCTATATAAACATATTAAATATATAATATTTATATATAATGTATATATGAATGCATATAATGCATATGTATATATGCATTATGTATATGATATATATTTGTATATACATTATATATGTATATAATGCAATATAATGTTATATAAACATATATTAAATATATAATATAATATATTACATATTAGACACATAATATATGTATATATATGTTGGTATGCATAATATATTATCTTTAAAGTTAATTTCCTTTTGTTACAGTTTATATACTCAGATTGTTCAAAACAAAATCTGCCTTCCAGTGCAGACAATTTCTTCTCCTTGGAGGAAACTAATATTTTTTGTGTAGTGTTCAATAGATGTTTTATGTCTCTAAAAGAAAATATGTAAAAATACTATTATAATTTTGAAATACCACTAAATTTATAATTATGTTCTTCTTTTCATTATTAACACTGGTTAATATATGCCTTCTTTGCTTTTCTTCATCATCTTGTTTGAATTTTTTCTTTTTACTCATTTTCTAAAAGTATGCAACTGCTCATCTACCTCCATTAAGTCTTTCTCTCCATTGATCTTTTGCTTTTTGTGTTTATACTCGGCTTTATTATTTTTTTGCTCCTATTTTCTTCTGTTTTGGGGGGGAGTTACCTTTTAATCTCCTTGATTGGAAAACTTAAGTCTTTATCTTGAATTTTTATTTACCTGATAGATATGTGTGAAATCGTCAGTTCTGACTAGATCTGTCCATTTATCACTGTAGTTCTATCAAATGTTGCTTTATATATTTTAAATGTGTTGTTAATGCCTGCGACTTTATGATTATTAATTTTTGTGTTATTATTTCTTTATATAGATGTAGTCTCCCTCTATGTCTATGAATGCTTCAATTTATATTCTATTTCTTCTGATATTAATACTACCTCTTGATTTTTTTTTTGATAAGTGTTGCTATGGCATATTATTATATTATGACATATTATTTTCCAATATTTATTTTAAGAATTTAAAACTCATCTGTGGTGTTCTTTTGAGTATGGCTTAACAACATAAATCTAGATTTTATTTTTGCATTCAGACAAGTAGCTAATATATATGTGTCTTTTAACAGGTGAGTTTAATTTTTTGTAAACACTATTATTACTGTTATATTGGTACTTGCTGATAACATTTTTTGCAATTTATTTTTGCCATCCTATTTCTTTGTTTTTTAGAAATACTTACCTGAATTTTTCTTTAACCAAAAATAATATTCTTTATTTTGTTTATCCTCTGCTGTTATAATCTACAGATTTTATTGTTAATTATTTCAGATGTTATCCTGATTGTTTTAGCAAATCTAATTTCATCGGATTTTTCTCTTCTCTTCCTGAGCATGACAAGGACTTTTAGTATGTTTGACCTACCCATCAAATATGTCCATGTACTCTCAAGTTATTGTCGGCCATGCTTCCAGGTCACTCTTTTATTAAACAGAAAACTTAGTTGTTGTTTTTTTTTAAGTCTCAATAGAAAATCAATTTACTGACATACTTGGTCAATACTTGTGCTTCATAGTATTTTTATGTAGCTTATCTCCACTTTCATTTTTCTTTTTGTTGAAAAAAATTGTTAGTAATTCATTTAGAGTTTGAGTCTGTAATGTGGTAAACTGTCCTAGCCTTTGTACCTCTGAAAAGTCTTTATTCTTTTTCTACTTTACTCACTTTTCCTCATTGCCATCATTTATCCATGTATACATTCTAGGGTAGTAATAACTCCCTTGCTATTTTCTTGTGTGTCTTTTGTGTTTATTGTGGCTGATAGGAAGTTGATATAAAGTGGGTCGCCATCAAATGATCTTAAGAAGGGGAGTGACTTGCAGTGCCTGTGTGGCTCAGTTGGTTAAGTAGCTGACTCTTCATTTTGGGTAAAGTCATGATCTCAGAGTCCTGAGTCCAAGCCTGAGTCAGGCTCTTCACTCAGTGGGGAGTCTGCTTGAGATTCTCTTCTCCTTTCCCACTCCCCTCCCCCTGCTCATATGCTCTCTCTGTCTTGCTCTAAAATTAAAAAAAAAAATTAATCTTAAAGAAAAGAAGGGGAGGAATGTATTTCAATTTCTATTTTAGGTGGTTCCCTCTGGTAATTTTTAGGAAGGTTTATTTGAGGAGGACAAGTCTAAAACCAGATCAGTTTGGAAAATATTAGAGTAGTGTCAGCCACAGAAGAGGGCCTGAATTATGGCAGTGACAGTAAAGTTGGAGAAGAGAGTTTAAATTTATAGAGTATTAAAGATGTGTAAAAAATGATTATAGGACAAAGAAAAAAAGTCCCTGTTGTTTGGTTTGATATTGATGGTGAGGGATCATTAAGGAGGATTCCTAATTTTTTAGCATGGCTAGACATGGGTATTAACCAACAGATAATATGAAATAAAGGAAGAGGGACAAGATTAGAGGCGGAAAAAAACAAACGAACAAACATGAGCTTGATTTTGGACCTACTGAGTTTGAGATCCTTATGTTGTATCCAAGTTAAAATGTTTAGGAGACCATTGGGAAAGTGGGAGAGATATGGAAAGTAGGGAGAAAGAATGTGTCCATTACAGAGACATAAACACATAGGAAGTGTTGGGTTGAGAGTATAGGCCAGGGAAACAGCAGAGTTTTTTGGGAAAGGATATGGAATCCTTGCCATAATGGACAGACCTAAAGCTTGCTGTATTTGATTTTCTAATGAGATCTGCCTTCTTGTCTTATTCTGTCTATCAGCTGGGCAACACAGAGCTTCATAGTCAACTTCTGGTGGTAAATGTTTCTTGTACCTAGAGTTGCCCAAATGCATTGGAGATTATGCCTTGCTGAGCTGAGTAAAACTACACTGATTGCCATGCTCCATTTTTAGGAGCCCTGCTTCCTTCCCTAAGAGCTGGGTCCAGTTTAAGTCCTGAGTTTCCTTAGTCATACTTGACCTGTTTCCGTGTGAGTAAACTATTACCATCAGCTAATGATAACTAAGATACCATCACCTCCAGGCAACTAAATGTAATTTTATAATTATATACACATGGGAACATTATATTGAAATTTCATATGCAAAATTCATGTATATTAAATTATGTCATCTGGTTTTAAACAAATATTTTGTAAAATAAATTAGATACAAGATATAGTAGTCCTCCCTTATCTGTAGGGGAGATGCATTCCAAGACCTCCAGTGGATGCCTAAAACTCCAGATAGTATTGAACTCTGTTATACTATGTTTTAGTTACCAATTAGGTACAGTAAGAGATTAACAATAACTAATAATAAACTAGGACCATTATAACAAAGTATTTTAACTAAAGTTCTATGAATGTGCTGTCTCTTTTTCTCTCTGAAAATATCTTATTGTATTGTGCTCACCCTTCTTGAGAAGATTTGAGACAATAAAATGTTTATGTGATGAGATGAAATGAGATGAATGACTTCAGCTCTGTGACGTTGCCTTCGGCTACTACAGACCTTCTGACGAAATGTGCATCTGTAACATGGAGTCCCTTTCTTCCTCCCTCCTTCCCTTCCTCTCTTTCTCCTTCCTTCTCTCCCTCTTTCCTTCCTTCTTACCTTCCTTCCTTCCTTCCTCCCTCCCTCCTTCCCTCTTTCTTTCTTTCCTCTTTCTTGTTTTTTTTTCGTCCCAGTGCTTTAGTATTAAGCATGGAACTCAAAATCTTATTTTAGAATTTTGAACTTTTGAGAAAGTAGCTTCTGACTTAACAGTAATAATATTTCAGTGATACTGACATTTTAACCTAGTTTTAGGATACTGAGCCGAAGACTAGAAGCAATTACTCTTAGACCATTTTTCACCGGATCACTTTTGCTTTCTAGTTTTTCCTCAGGGTACTGTGGCTCTATTTTCCACACCTACTGCACTGTGCTCTGAACTTGGCTTTGCAAATGCTGCCCTCAGTTCCCCTAACAGGAGGACAGGTGACACTCCAAGCAACATGAATACTGACACCATCAGTATGAGAATGCTATGTAGTGGGAGAGAAAGAATCTTTTCTGCTTTAAGAAAAGGCTTGGGGAAGGCTGATTTGCATTTTCTCTGCTCTGAGCTCAGAAACTGATTCCAGCTCCACATTCAAAAACTGCACAGGGACATTTTGCTCCTATTCAGAATAGATTTATACAAAAAGAAAACATACAAATCTCTTCAAATACATGTCTCTGCTACATTGCTTATATTTATTTATTTTTCTTAGCGGCTTCCTAAACATATTATTAGTAGTTAATATCCCCCATGGGTTTGTTTTCTAATATATCAGGGGTGTGCTACAGTACGCTGTTTCTGCCACTGATATGTTGCTAAGAGATTTAATAATGGGTAAACAAACACAACATGTGGTAATTCATTTCAAATTAAAAGTTTATTAAACTCTGGCTTGATGGCTTTCTGGCTATTTACAATTAAAGGAGCAAACCATAGGGAAGGGGTGACCACGTGATGGGTTCATGGCTGCAACGTTCCTCTCTGAAAAATATGTTTATGATCTTCCACAAGCTGTCTCATATTGATAGGCTCCATACGTAATCTGCCGAATCTACCCTAGCCCCCAAATCATGAAAAAGTGACTAATGTTCCCTGCAAGTGCACACACGCTTACACACACACACACACACACACACACACTCTTGAGAGGATTCTGAGTTTAATCCCAAGGTTGATATTTTAAGTGATGATCAGCCTTGCCAATAGGTGGATGCCTGAGGCCAGAAAGTATTTCTGAAAGGTTGGAAGAAGAGAGCCACCATGTAACTTTGGGGTTGTTACCATCTTTTAAGGCTGTTTTACTTTTTTAAGGGGGCAGTCTAGGAAAATATTTGTCATGCTTGATAATTTTGTTTTGTATGTGCCTACATTGCATAAACAATGGTCTCTGGCAACATCTATATATGTTTTGTGATGCAGAATTCAATTCGGGAGAGTTTTATTGTGTAACCACTGTCAACAAAGCATGCTGCTAAATGCTCTGGGGATCCAAACCAAAATAACATGCGATCCTTGACCTGTGGGGGCTTGCTTGAGCCGAAGCTTATTCTTCCACTGAGAAATACACACACACACACACACACACACATACACACACATACACGCACGCGTTGAATAGGTGCTGGGGAGGTCTACCATCACTCTATTTACATACAGGACCAGCAAACCTTCTGCGACAAACTTCAGACTTGGAGAAATGAAGCAGATACAATTAGCCAGTTAGCTAAGAAAGACTAAGAAGAAAGGTAGGTGGAAGTGGAAATGTATGCTGTCAATCGCACTTGTTCTCTAGCTCGGTTACCTTAGGGTGGGATCCCCAGGAAGAGGGGGACTGTGTGGAAACACTCACCAGCCTGCTGAGAGAGACGAACTTCTCTATGAAATTATGTAAGACATGGAAGTATACAATATAGTATAGTACATACTATCCTGGGACACACTGAGTTATGTTATCTACATATTTTGTGCTCTCTATGCTACAATTCAGCAGTTCAAGTTGTTCCAGAGCCCACTGTGGGACAAGCTAAGAAGGCAGACAGTGAGCTCACGCAAAGGGCTCTGATACACTCTCAGAAACAAATGAGTGAGCTTTTGGAGGCGGGTGAATTGCATGGACAATTTTTTTTTTTTTTTAAATGCAGTATATTTTAAATTCTATACTGGTGTGATCTGGAAAATATATGTTAATTTCACAGTTTTGACCTGGGGTTAGAAATGTAGTTTGGAGTTCAAAAGGCAAGCATTGATGGAAATGCTTTTGGATAAAAGAATAGCCATAAGGAAAGTTTAAGAAGTCAGAATGGTCCAAAGTATATTTGAAGAGCTTCAAGGAACCATAGGATTCTGGCATACATATTGTGGTTCATTTGGGCAAAGCGTAATTGAAGGCAAGCAATCCAGTAAGAAGGCCATTGCATCAGCCCGAAGAAGAGGTGGTAAGAGCTAGAGGTAGGATAGAGGCAGTGGATGGAAGCAAGAGGGTTCATTTAAGAGAAGGGTTAAACTTGAGCCAACAGGATTTGGTAGACAAGTAGCTGCATCATAAAGAAAAACATTGAAGTTATAAAGAAAAACATTGAAATTATAGTCATAAGATTTCTATCTCAGGTACCTCCGAAAATGGTGTTGCCCTTATCAGAGATGAGGTACCCAGAGGAGCAGGTTTCAGATAAAAGTTGGCCAGTTGGTTCTGATCAAATTAAGTTTAAAGTGTTGGACAAATTAAAAAGACTGTGACTAGCTTGGGGTTGAAAAAAATGGATTTAAACTCAGGGGGGACCTATGGCTGTCATCCTAATAGGGATGGGGCCCAAACCACAGAACAAAGAGTGGAAAACCTACAGGAAAACCTTAATTTAAGGGACTGATGTGAGAAGAGGGTGAAGCAAATTTCCAAAGGAGCACTGTGAAGAAGTAGAAGGACCAGGAGGTGTGGCGTCATGGGAGCTATGGAATTTTAAGAATCTCATGAAGGGAAGAGGGTGGTCGTATCAGTAAAATACCCTGTAACAGCACTACTCAAACTTTAAATGCACACACATAACCCAAAGACCTAGTTAAATTGCGAGTTCTGATTCAGTAGGTCTGAGAGGGCCGTTAGACTCCTCAGCTCCCATATGATCCATGTGCTGTTGGTACAGCCAAGAACCTCACTTCACTGTAGCAAGGCTCTGGGAAGACTGACTCAGGCAAAGATGAAAAGGCAGCTTGCTTTGAAAACAAAGTTCATTTTGATGCCTTTTGAGGGAACACATAAGAAACGAGGGCACAAACCAAACTGCAGTGACCAGAGGAGGGAACAAGGAGGAATTAAGGCAGTGAATATAGAAGACACTCTTAAAAATGAGAAGGAAAGAGTTTCAACAGCAGCTTAATGGAGTCAAGGGTTGAGGGAAGATTGTATTTTGTTTGTTTGTTTGTCTGCTTTTGTAATGGACGAACACTTACTCCTCTCTTTATAAACAATGGGAAAATACCTGCAGGGGGAAAAGTCAAGAATGCAGGAGAGAGGGAAATTGTTGGGATGAGTTCCCAGCATAAGCGGATAGATGGGAGAGGTGAGTGCTAGGAAGGAGATAGTATAATTCTTCCTCCGAGGTAAAAGAGAAAAGAGAAAAAAACAGAATAGTTTAGAAAAATTCTCTGATATTTTCTATGTAAGAAAAAAATTTTAAAAAAACATAAGCAACAATAGAAACCTTTAAAGAAAAAAAATCTTTGTGAAATTTAGGAAATGTAATAAATCACTGAGAAACAATGATGTTATTTGAAATTCTAATGTCAAGTGTCTTAATCTTGTTAAATACTTTCCCTTCTGGCCCCTCTCAAGATAAGCTACAGTTTTCAAAGTTGCTAGAGGTTTTGGCCTCAGGACAAAATAAGGATAAAAATGGCTCTGATACCTTCTGGAAAGGCTGAGCCACCCAAGTGCAGAAAGCACTTACTTCAAGAGAATATGTGTTAGGGGTGCCTGGGTGGCTCAGTGGGTTAAGCCTCTGCTTTCAGCTCAGGTCATGATCTCAGGGTCCTGGGATCAAATCCCGCATCGGGCTCTCTGCTTGGCAGGGAGCCTGCTTCCCCCTCTCTCTCTCTCTGCCTGCCTCTCTGCCTACTTGTGATCTCTCTCTGTCAAATAAAAATAAAAAAAAAAAAGAGAATATGCGTTAATTGTGGCACTCATTTTTTATACAACTTTATTAAGAAATAATGGAACCACATTTTACTGCTTCCAGAAGGGTCAGTGATATAGGGTTCAGATATATGTTCTCCGGGCCCCCCATTAGAATAGTACCATGTATACAGGAAGCCCAATTCAAAGAACCTTTGAAATAATAGATTTCCACTCTGATATCTAATTATTTTTTCTTCATCCTATGATCCTGCAAGGGTATTCCATGTTCCTTTGTCAATGGGCCACTCATCCATCTTGGGAAGTATATTTCTTTGGGAGTATAGATAATTGGATGAGTCCATTGTCTCTTGCTTCCTACTGCTTCCTTATCAATGATTATAACATAAATATTATCATATATGAGAAGAAACAAAGAGCCATTATTTATTCTTGCATCATGTGCCATATATATATTGAAATCAATATATACTGTTGTGAGCCTTTTCATGATAAAACCAGATCACTCAAACCTGACTTAAAAAAAAAAAAAGTTAAGTCCCACCTGAAATTAACCAAAATGTTGATAAATCATGAAGGAAATCTATTCATACTAAAATATTAATTTGCTTGTATCTGTGGTTCAAGAAACCTAATAAGAACAAGGCTTCTTACATCTGCCTGTACATTGACTCTTCCATGGATCTTTAAACAAATTCTCTTGTCTAGGCTCTGCCCTAGAACAAATGGATCAAATTCTCAGGGTTGGGGGGCAGGACCCAGACATTGTTATTCTTATAAAAACTCTGTCTAGTGATTCTAATGTGCAGCCAGAGTTGAGAAACACTGATGTGCAGCTGTTGATTGCTCTGGTTTTCTTTAGTTCCAACAAATGGAGCAAGGTGATTTCCACCTTAGGGTACTTGTTGGTGCTATTTCCTCCAACCGGAAGAGTCTTTTCTTGCCTAGTTTAACTTCCTTGATAATCTAGCTTCCCAAAGAAGGAAGGCCCTGAGCAGTGCCTCCACTGAATTCCCCCAGAGTTCTTTTCCCTTCATAGCAATTATGACAGACTCTTGTCTAGTCCACGCATTCTGCCACTGTCCCTGGCAGACAATAATTGGTCAGCCAAGATTTGTTAAATGAATGGGTGAGTTAATAACAATTGATTGGAGGGGAGAAGGGGTGGGGGGGATGGGTGAGCCTGGTGGTGGGTATTAAGGAGGGCATGTGTTGCATGGAGCACTGGGTGTGGTGCATAAACAATGAATCCTGGAACACTGAAAAAATAAAATTAAATTAAAAAAAAAGACAATTGTGGATTAGCAAAGCCAAGAAATGCAAAGGAATGGCTTTCACTTGGCTATCACACTGTGGTACAGGGAAAAATAATATGGACTCAAGGTCCGAAAATCAGTGTGAATCACAAGTTTACTACTCAGTAAAGTTGAGAATTTGTGAAAATTTGTGAGGTAGTTTCCTTATGTATATGAAATAAGCCTAATAATGGTTGAATTTTATACTTGCAAATTTGTGGGGAGAGTCAAATAACATAGTAAATGGTCTAGTAATTCATTAATCTTTTAATTTGAAACTGCTCTCTGTTATGAAGCAGAAATTCTAGAGTCCTCTCCAGCTTTGGCTCCTAAAGATGACAATGAGAACAAGAGGTGGTCCCTATGGTGTGCACTGCAGCCTTACTTCGAATGAGACACTCTGAGAGGGACTTTGAAACAGATGTGCTCTTAGATATATATAGGGCCTCCTTTCATCGCTAGAGATGAAGCTTTGAGCTTCTTCTCAAAGCATGAGCTCTGTTTCAACTTCATGCCCCTATTGAGTTGACTGAGTCTTAGAAAATGCATTGGTGGGTATTCAGGAGGGCACGTATTGCATGGAGCACTGGGTGTGGTACATAAACAATGAATCTTGGAACACCGAAGAAAGTAAAATAAAATAAAATAAAATAGAATAAAATTTAAAAAATAAGATTCATTGTAAAGGGGTATAGCAGGACTCCAAACTCCATGAGGGCAGGAATCTTTGTTTTGCTTCTTCGTGTACCAATTGCGAACAGCAATATTGCTAAATATCATAGATATTTAAACATCATAGATTCTCAGTGAATATTTGTTAAATGAGTAAGTAAATAGGGTTGAGTGCCATCTGGGCTTCCAACTCTTATCTATGGAAATAAGTCAAGCAAACAGTTTATTTTATTCTTTAAACTAACATACAGTAAAACTGACTTTCTTAGAGTGCCAGTGTAATTTAGGCTTGTGTGATTTGCATCACAATTGGGAGAAAGAACCATTCTATTACCTGAACACCTACCTTTTCCTTTTCTACTACCTGCTGCAGGCCAGTCCTAACTCCCCTCACTCCTCCCTTACCCCTAATCCCTGCTCCTCCCTGATCTCTTTATCATCCCTAAAATTTTGTATTTTCATAGGGTATGTAATTTTTTTTAATCTCCCACATTGCCTTCCTTTCTTCTTTCCTTCCTTCCTTCCTTCCTTTTCCTTTTTCAAATTCAATTAGCCAACTGGTAGTACATCATTAGTTTCCAGTGTAGTGTTCTATAAATTATCAGTTGCATATAACATCCAGTGTTCATCACATCACGTGTCCTCCTTAATGCCCATCACCCAGTTACCCCATCCCCCATCCACCTCTGCTCCAGCAGTAGGATAGGTAATCTTTTGTTGACACTGCTGTTTTTTTAAGTCAGCATAGTGCCTTTGAGACTCATCTGATTTGTATGCATCAATAGTTCATTCCTACTCATGGCTGCATGACATGCCACTAAATGGATGTACCAAAGTTTTATCTTTTTGCTTATTAAATGACATAGCAATTGTCTCCATTTTTGGCAATTATGGGTAGAGTTGCTATAAATGTTCATATACAAGTTTGCATGTGAATATAGTATTTACTTCTCCAAGAGATTTACAAGTAGATATATAAGTAGAATTGCTGGGTTGGATGGTATATGTATTTTCTTTTCTTTCTTTCTTGTTTTGTTTGTTTGTTTGTTTGTTTTTTGTTTGTTTGTTTTGTTTTTGAGAGAGAGACAGTGAGCAAGGACAGGGAAAGGGAGAATCTCAAGCAGCCTCCATGTTCAGCGTGGAGTCCGGGGCTTGATCTCATGACCCTGAGATTATAACCTGAGCCGAAACCAAGGGACACTCAACTGACTGAGCACCCAGGGGCCCCACTGGTATTGTATTTTTAACTTTATAAGAAGCTGCCTCTTTTACAGAGTGGCTAAATAATTTTACACTTCCATGAGGAACATATGAGAGTTTCAGTCTCTCTGCACCCTCATCCGAACCTAGTATTGTTTTTTTTTTTTAAAGTCATTCTAATTTGCATTCAAATTAAATTTGAAGTCATAATTTCTATTTGTATTTTTTTAGTGGCTAATTTTATTAATCATCTTTATATGTGCTTAGCGGTCATCCATATTAATCTTTGGTAAAGTATCTGTTTAAGTCTTTTGCCTATTTTGAATTGGGTTGTTTGGGTTTTTTTGTTGTTGTTGAATTTTGAGAGTTCTTTCTACATCCTGGACACAGAGCCTTTGTGGGAAAGGTGGTTTGCAAAGGAAAGGGATTTGTATCTAGTGTATCTTTTTATTTATATAAATTTTTATGTAAATAATTATATATATTATATAATATATGAAATATAAATATAATTTATATAGATCTTTTAAAAAAGATTTTATTTATTATTTATTTGAGAGAGAGATAGACCGAGATAGTGAGAAAGAGCATGAGCAGAGAGGAGGAGAAGCAGATTCCCCACTGAGCAGGGAGCCTGATGCAGGGCTCAATCCCATCCTAGGATCATGACATGAGCCGAAGGCAGACAGTTAACCGACTGAGCCACCCAGGTGCTCCTGATTTATTTTCTTAACAGTGTCATTCCCAGAGCAAAGGTTTTGAATTTTGATTAAGTCTAATTTACCAATTTTTTCAACGGATTGTACTTTTTTTTTTAAGATTTTATTTATTTGATAGACAGAGATCACAAGTAGGCAGAGAGGCAGAGAGAGAGAGGAGGAAGCAGGCTGTCCTCAGAGCAGAGATCCCGATGTGGGGCTCGATCCCACGACCCTGGGATCATGACCCGAGCCGAAGGCAGTGGCTTTAACCCACTGAGCCACCCAGGCGCCCCCGGATTGTACTTTTGAAATCATAGCTGAACTCTTTAGCTATCCAAGTCACAAGATTTTCTTTTATGCTTTTCTTCTGAAACTTTTATAGTTTACATTTTATGTTTAGATCCATGATCTAATTTGGAGTTAGCTTTTGAATAAAGTGTGAGGTTGAGGTTGAAGTTGGATTTTTTTTTTCTTCCCTTTTTACATATGAATATCCAGTTGCTCCAACACCACTTGCTAAAAAGACTGTTCTTACACCACTGAATCACCTTTACCCCTTCGTCAAAAATCAACGGGCCGTGCATGTGCGGTTCTGTTTTCAGGATGTCATCCACTGTGACATGAGAAGGCTCTGCCCAGTGTGCATGGTTATGTCCAATCTAAGCCACGAGTAGAGGCAGGTTGGAGGGCAGCAGTGGGAACAGAAGCACAGATGGAGAGTAGCTGAAGGTCTGTAATACTGGAACTCAGAACGGGGAGCCATGGACAAGCTGGTCACTAGAGCTCAGTTAGTGTGTTCATTATTTATGAAGAGACCTACCGTGTGGGAGTCAGAGCTCACACATGTGTGGCTGGTTTTATACAAGTTTCCACATCATGTGCCCTGAAGACTTTAGGCCAGCAATCCCTCCTGTGTAAGATAAGAAAAGGAGACACCGTTAATTATCCCAGAACATAGTAGTATATATTTTTACTTGGTAATCTGAAAGTTAGTAGTTACCTTACTTCTGTGGAAGAATTACGAATCTGATTATTTGAAAGCAGTCTTTCAAGCTATGACTTTGCTTTGGACAATTTGAGTTTGTGGAGAGACTGTCCCAAAGAATTTCCCGTCAGGTGTACCGCTGTTCACTCAGCTAGCTTTTAAGGAATGGGTACTTCTAGAAAGTATGTCCTAGATTCTAAGAACGTGGAATGGCCACTTCAGAACCACCATTAGGTGAGATGCTGGGGT
>RCUC01028142.1:0-20322 GCA_003697995.1 Taxidea taxus jeffersonii
GTGTGGCCCCAGTTTCCTCTTCCTCCTGACACATCTCTCACCGTGGTCTGTGTCGTTCTGTTCAGCGGTCTTTAGGGGACCCGAGAGGTGGGGAGTGCGCACACCGTCGTGCACTCACCGTCGTGCACTCACCGTCGTGCAGCGGCCCAGCTGTCCCATCGAGTAAGATGCACAGCTGTGTTACCTATCCCGGGAAGTGGGGTGGGTCCTCCCCGCGCCCCGCCAGTCTTCCACGTTCGGTCTGCGGGCTGCGCCAGGCCCCGGAGCAGGCGGCAGTTACCGTCTGTGAACGTGACACGCGTGTGAGCTCACCGTCCGGGACGGGACGTGTCCCTTTCCGTCCCGTGTGCCTCCACCCCGCCCTCTGCTTTCTCCATTCCCGCACTTTCTCTTCCGCACCCTGACCCTTCTTACTCTCTCAGAGCTGTTCAGTCACATGGCACATTTTTAGGAAGCCCCGAAATACTCTGAAACATCACTCAGAGTATCTTTATCCTAAACAATTGCTGTCATTTTGTGTGTGACTTTACGGTGATCTACCACGGACCCGTGTTTTAAAAGAAATACGAGAGCCGTCATGATACTGCCCCTTGCCCACGTCGAAGGCTGATCCAGGCCGGTGTCCCAGGGGCAGGAGACAGAGGGAGGTAAAGGTGTGGGCAGAGTCCGGGGGGAGCGCAGGGCAAGGACTGTTGTCACCACCAGTGAGAGCCGTGAGTGCACTCGTACCCTCCGGGTCGCATGTGGCAGTGTCGGCAGTGTGGTGCGGAAGAAATAGCGCGCGGTGGGCAGATGGTTCTCACACGTGCTGACACGTGCCCTTGCCGGGGCTCCCGGTGAAGGTAAGGCGGACGCGTGCGTGTGTGCGGGTGCTCATCGGAGCAGCACGCTACCGGAAGGGGAACCGGAGCCCCGCTCGGTACGGTCGGCGAGAGGCTCGTCCCATAAGCTCTGCGGAGCGTCAGATGTGCGGGTGCGCCCTGACCCGAGCGCCGCAGCTGCGTTGGCACACGCGGGAGCCGTGACGCTGATGCTGGCGCTTACCGCCGCCCTGCATAGAACATGCGTGGTTCCGCCCGTGGGAGAAGACGTGCGTGCTGTTGCGCCTGCCCTGACCTAACAGTCGCGCAGGGAGCATGGTGTCTGCGCTGCCGCTTTGACGAGGACCTGCGTGTTTGCTCCTGTGCCAGCCTCTCCGCGCAGGCGCTGTCCTGCTGCGCACGTGGGAAGGCCAGCGTGTCACAGGCGACCCGTGTGCTCACCTGTGCAGGCAGGACCCAGATGGGGACAGGCCCAATGCCACCGTTGGAAATCAGCTAGGAGTTCAGAGTTTTCCCCTGCTGAAATACGTGCACGCGCACACATGCACGCACGTGCACACACACACGGCATAAATAAAACTGTGGCCCTTCAGCAGCTGTTTGTAGCCAAGGTCCACTTCATTGTGAATGGAACTGAAGTATCTTGTAAGAACCCTTTTTTTCTCTTTTATTCCTTTTTTAAAAAAATTAACATATAATGTATTATTATTATATGTATTATTAGCCCCAGGGGTACAGGTCTGTGAATCGTCAGGCTTACACACATCACAGCACTCACCGTAGCACACGCCCTCCCCAGTGTCCCTCACCAGCCACACTATCCCTCCCCACCACCCCCCGGCAACCCTCATTCTGTTTCCCGAGATCAAGAGTCTCTTATGGTTTGTCTCCCTCCTGATCCCATCTTGTTCCATTTTTTTCCTTCCCTGCCCCCCAAGTCCCCCACTTTGCTCCTCAACTTCCTCATATCAGGGAGATCATATGATAATTGTCTTTCTCTGATTGACTTATTTCGCTCAGCATAATACCCTCTAGTTCCATCCATGTCGTCGCAAATGGCAAGATTTCATTTCTTTTGATGGCTGCATAGTATTCCATCGTATATATATACCACCTCTTCTTTATCCATTCGTCTGTGGATGGACATCTAGGTTCTTTCCATAACTTGGCTATTGTGGACATTGCTGCTATAAACATTCGGGTGCACGTGCCCCTTCAGATCACTACATTTGTATCTTTAGGGTAAATACCCAGTAGTGCGATTGCTGGGTCATAGGGTAGCTCTATTTTCAACTTTTTAAGGAAACTCCATGCTGTTTTCCAGAGTGGCTGCACCAGCTTCCATTCGTATTTTGTAAGAACTTGAGTGTGGAAATTTTCACTGAGTTCAGGCAAAAGTTATCTAACAGAAGCCTCAGAGTTAAATGACACCCATTCTATAATTTTTAAAATCTTTTCTATTGACGAAAATATGTAAGATGTATACATATATGCGTACATATATTTCCACTGAATTTCAGGCTAAATGGATCCATTTTTAAGGGGCCCAGAATTTGATAACCTTGATTCTTTTTAATTACTTCGTTTGGTAACACCCAATATGTATGTGCTTTTGTGAGGTGTGATAGTACTAGTGTGAGAGCCCGTGATGCTGCGGCCCAGATGAAGAGAACACGCCTGTTGTCTCCTGGTCCCTGTCACAGCCCCCTGCCCCCACGCTTTCACTCCATGCAGCACTCAGCCATGGTCCTGTGTGTCGTCATCCCCTTGCTTACTTCCCCTTGCGAGTTGGTCACATTTTACAGTGAGTGCGTGTTTGGTTCTGGCCTAGGGTACGAGCTGCCCGAGACCTCCCCGAGCCCTCTGCGTTCCCTCAGCGGCCTGACTCGGGTTTGCATATTGTTTTGTATGTCACCCAGCTCATAGAAGCATTCCAGCAGATTAAAAAAATGTTTGATTCTGCGCTTTTAGTTGTTTTCAGTGAGCAGTCTCCTCAGGACATTTGGTCCATTGTGGTGGTAGAAGTGAAGTTATCGTAAGGCTATTTAAACATGGATCCCATTTGGTTCGTTTCTAAATTAATTTGGAACTGTGGTTAGAGACTGTGGTTCATTTGATGCTGGTTCAGATTTGTTTAGACCTGTTTCAGCACCTCCCACCTGCTGAGGTTGTTTCAAGGTTCTGGTTTTGCTGGAGGAGAACGTGTCTTCTGTGAGTGTTGGGCACAGAGTGTGACGAACACCCATGAGTTCGAGATTGTTGGCAGTGTTGTTCAGGCCTCCTGTGTGGCTGGGATTCGTTTTTCCTGCTTCAGGCCAGGGAGCGTTCTCTCTCGGAGCATGGATGTTTATTATTGCTGTTGGGAAGTTGGCTGTCATCCTGTCTTTGAAGGTGATCTGTCCTTTCTCTCTGGGCAGCTTGAAGACCTTTCCTTTGTCCTTCGTGTTCTGCAGTTTTGTTACAAATCAGGTGTGGATCTCCACTCTTTTTTTCCGGCGTGGTCTGTGATGTGCTCCCTGTACCTGGGGGCTCATCTCTTTTCATCAGTTCTGGAAATGTCTTATGAGTTTGACTCGGACCTTGCCTTTTCTCCCTTCTTCATGACTTGGCCTGAGGTCTCCGTGCGGGTCCACGTTAGAACCTCTCAGGCTGCCCTCCCTGTGCATCCGCTTCCTTCTCCTGTCTTGACTCTTTGTCCCCCTGGAATCTGTAATTCAGGTAAATCCGTCGCATCACCTCCAACTCTCCTCAGCCACGACCAGTCTGGATGGGTAATGCATTTGTTGAGTGTTTATTTAGCATTTTTTAAAATTTTGTGTCCCTTCCCCCTTTAGGAAAATCGCCAGGCCATCATTTATGGGCTCTTATGTTTTCTGATTTTTCTGCCTTTTATTTCTGTACCATTTCTTGTAGAGGTAACGTCTCTTCTGAATTATAACATCCAAAATTCTTGGGCCTGGCGTCTGTTGATGCTGGCTTACACTCTTAGTGATGCGTTTCCTTGTATGTTTGTTACGAGCTATTCTTTTGTTGAATTTCACATGTGGGAATCTTTAGGGTCTAGCAGGGGGACTAGTAAACACTCCTGAGTGTTACCTGTTTTGTGATCTCTATTTTAGAAGAACACACATTTTTTATTATTTTGGCTCTTTTATCAGGGTACAAATAATTTTGTTTAGATTGTCTCTACCACCATTCTGATCCTTTGAAATAGAGAGTACTTACAATAAACTACCTTAATTTTATTATTTTAAAATTTCGTCTGTGCCTACTATTCATTTTGTCCATGGTTCTGGATGGTGTCCTGCAGAAAGCAGCGTGCCAATGGATGTGCTGAGTGTTGATCTGTTGGGTTACCAGCTGGAGATCATCTTGTGGATGCAGTTTCGTTTAAAGGTGTCCCAATGTGAGATACTGCAAATGATTCACTAAGTGTTTTTGACCCATTTTAGAATATTCTGAAAGATATTAATCAGCACACTCTAAAAATAAACTAGAATCTTATTATAACCCTATTCACTGTAGAGCAGAAGTTATAAAACTAAGTTTTGACGCTAAAGCTAAAGGCTCTTCTTAAAACAAGGGAAGTATGTCTAACCCCGACATCAAACTCTTCCTTTGCCATATAACATTTTATTTCCCTTTATCTCTCTGAAATCTCATTTCAGAAAGAATTGCATTTGATTGGCAACCTTTTGCAAATAGTGGTGGCCGTTATGAGAAGAGCGAGGCCCATGTTTGGTCAAGAAGTTGTCCTATGAACTCAATTTGTATCGATGTAGAACTTCTATACAAATCATTCGGCACCCGAAATTTTCAGCTCTTGGGATGCATGGGTCAGACATGGAGTTCTCATGTTTCTCCTACAAATATTTTAAGATTAAAATGAATATAGTTGACCCTTAGGCAATGTTGGGGTGATGGGTGCTGACCCCCTGCACAGTCATAAATCCATGTATGACTTTTGATCCCCCCCAGAACTTTACTAATAGCCTAGCGTTGATCAGAAGTAAGCTTTAGTAATAATGTAGTCAGTTAACACATATTTTGTGTGTTGTACGTATTATGTACAATATTCTTACAGTAAAGTAAACTAGAGATAAAAAAAATGTCATTAAGGAAATCATAGGGAAGAGAAGATACATTTACAGGAACGTACTGTGTTTATAAAAAAAAATATCCATACATGAGTGGACCCCTGCGGTTCAAACACATGTTGTTCCTGTGTTGCCTGCATATCCATCCGTCCTGTCCTGGACACATTACCTGTAGCATAATTATGACTTATTTGACAAAAAGAGTTCCAGTTGAAAGGAGAGATACCAAGGTCGGAGCCGTCCCTCACCCTGAGGAATAGAATCTGGAAGTGCCTGGGGAAATACGGAGGTACCAGGATATGTGGTCTCTTGTTCCTGTGATTTTTCTTCGAATTTTTTATCTTTACAAGTTTTTATTCATATATTTGTATTATCAGAAATTGATTTCCTTATCTGTATTTTCTTGGCTATAAAGCGTTCTGTCAGGTAAAACATTTTAAAATGGCAGCTCCAAGTGGGAGATTTTTAAAAATTTTTTATTCTTTTAATACCTGATATTTTTTGACATTTTAATTTAATTTTATTTTTTCAGTGTTCCAAGATTCATTGTTTACGCACCACACCTCGTGCTCCGTGCACTCCGTGCCCTCCTTAATGCCCACCACCAGGCTCACCCGTACTCCCAACCCCCCTCCCCTCCAAAACCCTCGGTTTATTTCTCAGAGGCCACAGTCTCTCATGGTTCATCTCCCTCTCCAGTTTTCCCCAATTCACTTTTCCTTCCTTCTCCTAATGTCCTCCTTGTTATTCCTTATGCTCCACAAGTAAGTGAAACCATATGATAATCGACTCTCTCTGCTTGACTTATTTCACACAGCATAATCTCTTCCAGTCCTGTCCATGTTCGTATAAAAGTTGGGGATTCATCCTTTCTGATGGAGGCAGCATACTCCATAGTGTATATGGATCCCATTTTCTTTATCCATTCATCTGCTGAAGGGGATCTTGGTTCTTTCCACAGTTTGGCAACTATGGCCATTGCTGCTATGAACATTGGGGTCCAGATGGCCCTTCTGTTCACTACGTCTGTATCTTTGGGGTAAATACCCAGTAGTGCAATTGCAGGGTCATAGGGAAGCTCTCTTTTTAATTTCTTAAGGAATCTCCACACTGTTCTCCAAAGTGGCTGCACCAACTTGCATTCCCACCAACAGTGTAAGAGGGCTCCCCTTTCTCCACATCCTCTCCAACACATATTGTTAACTGTCTTGTTAATTTTGGCCATTCTAACTGGTGTAAGGTGGTATCCAATGTGGTTTTAATTTGAATCTCCCTGATGGCTAATGATGATGAGCATTTTTTTCATGTGTCTGACAGCCATTTATATGTCTTCATTGGAGAAGCGTCTGCTCAGGTCTTCTGCCCATTTTTTGACATGATTATCTGTTTTGTATGTGTTGAGTTTGAGAAGTTCTTTATAGATCTTGGATATCAGTCCTTTGTCTGCAGTGTCATTTGCGAATGTCTTCTCCCATTCCGTGGGTTGCCTCGTTGTTTTGTTGACTGTTTCCTTTCCTGTGCAGAAGCTGTCGATCTTGATGAAGTCCTAAAAGTTCATTTTTGCTTTTGTTTCCTTTGCCTTTGGAGACATGTCTTGAAAGAAGTTGCTGTGGCCAATGTCGAAGTGGTTATTGCCTGTGTTCTCCTCTAGGATTCTGACGGATTCCTGCCTCACGTTGAGGTCTTTTATCCACTTCGAGTTTATCTTTGTGTGCGGTGTAAGAGAATGGTCGAGTTTCATTCTTCTACACATAGCTGTCCAGTTTTCCCAGCACTCTTTATTGAAGAGACTTTTCTTCCCCCGCTGGATATTTTCTCTTGCTTTGTCGAAGATTATTTGACCATAGAGTTGAGGGTCCGTATCTGGACTCTCTACTCTGTTCCGTTGGTCTTGTTTTCGTGCCAGCACCATGCTGTCTTGAATACCCGACATTTTCAGTGTGGGAATTGTCAGTTGTCCTTTTTCCCCCCAAAAGGCAAAATACATATAGGTCCAAGTCTGACTTATTTGAAGGTCTGTTTTCTGTATTTATTTGATAGATTGAGTAATGGACCTTTCTTCTTCTTTTGTCACTTCTGTATATTTTTGCTGACTCGAGAAGTACTCATGGTATTGAGGATGTGGGTAAGCCCTGCACGCTCACTCTGTCCGGTGCGTGTTTCTGGTCATCCCTCTGTACGAAAGACTTCAGAAACGGGAAGGCATTATACATTTATTTCACTCAGCATAATCTCTTCCAGCCCTGTCCTTCAGCCCACCTCACGGACTTGGACAGGCTCACACCAGTAGGAGCACTCTGGTCGCGGGGCCCCCAGAACCAGCCTCAAAGCTTAGTCACTCTCTAGGAGGATTTACAGAACTTGGGATGTTTGATTCTCTCGCAGAGTAAGAAGAAAAGACCTCATGAACATGAACATTTCTTGCCACAGAAGAACGTCCAAATACACCCTGTTTCTCAAAGTAGGAAATTGACACCAACATGGACGCAGGTTAAATTGAAAAACCAAACACGGGACTCCTGGCGGCTCAGAGGGTCCGCGGACTCCTGGTTTCGGCGCCGGGCGTGAGCTCAGGTGGTGAGAGGGAGCCGCACGTCGGGCTCTGTGCTCAGCATGGAGTCTGCTGGGTTCTCTCTCCCCTGGCCCTCCCCTGCTCGCACACTGTCTCTGAGACAAATAAAATCTTTAGCAGCAAGCAGACGGAAGCCCAGCTGTCAGCGGTCTTCTCTTGGAAGACGCGTGCTCCTGTGCTGCACGTGGGGTCAGCGCACAGCGGCTGTCTGTGGCGTAGAGACTGTGACACCGTGTGAGGCGAAGCGGGCGGTGTGCGGGACGTCGTCACCTGAGCCCCTGTGGGCGGCGGGGGCGGGATGTGCTCCCCACCCACCCCGCGTTGTCTTCCCTCGGAGGAAGACTGTGGTCTTCGCTGTGGGAGAGTTTGCAGGTGGTGCGGCCACACGCCGTAGGGTCGGCCGACTGGTGCCTGAGTCCTCCTATGACACTCGCTGTGTGGCCGCGGGTGACCTGACTTCCCTGATCTTTCTGTATAAAATGGAACGACTAACCCCAGCCTTGAAGACTTGTAAAGATTGCAGATGACGTCTGTGACAGCACGGGACCTCGGCCCTGGCAGGCTCTCCTTAATTAACGGGCAGCCCCTCTGCTGCCGTCCTCATTCTCTCCAGGCCTGTTCTGAGCCTTTAATTTGGGGGTGGCGGTGCTGTCCTCTCACGGTGGTCCTGCGGGCTCCAGGACACGTAGGTCTGCCGGCCAGGGAGTGCAGTATGCTTACTTGAAGCAGTTTTAGCCACATACACTCAAATGCTCAGTAAATTGCGTTTATTTCACAGACGAAAGGCAGTGAGTTCCACTGGAAGTCAGTAGGAGACGAAAGGCAGTCAGAGATGTCTTATCAGAGACATGAACGCGGAGTGTAGTCGGACTCTGAGTCCTCAGGAAAGATGCCTGAGCACAGCTTCGGTCTGTGAACGTGCGCGGTGGTTTCGGAGAACATCATCTGCGGAGGGGCCGGCAGGGAATGCGGATGGGGTTCGCCTCCTGTGCTCCTGCAGACACGGGCTGCCCAGGGATGCGGGGAGCCAAAGGTCCGTTGGGCGGCTTCATGTGGGGTCAGTCCACTCTGCAGGGCGCGTGGATCACTTCAGGCCATGGGTACATGGCGCTGAGTGCCGAGAGAAGTGCCCTGTTGATCTAGGAGAACAACGCCTAGAGCTTTCAGGTCATGTCCATAATGGGGTTTTCTACAGAAATTGTTAAGTTGTCATTTCCTCTCTGTGCATTTTTGCAACTAATGTGCATCCGGTTTTGGTGAATGAAATAAAGTATGAGATTACGTTTTCCCACCTGTGAAAAGTGCTTAAAAATTGTAATTAATCTTTAAGATAATTTTGTAATGACGAATTTTACTCAGCAGGTAATTGATATTCTGCTGTGGTTTCTTTGAACTCCTGACCGAACGGCAAACTAAGATCAACTGGTTCAGTCAGAACAACTGTGCTTTCTCTGACTCATGGAAATACACATCTTGTTGTACCTCTTGTGCCTTTATTTTTGTGTGTGGTAATAAACCTACTTAGGATGCAAAAGCTTAGCTTTGAAGTTTGGGTCTATTTTTTGCTATATAGGAGAAAGGGCCAGTTGAAGTATAAACAAAATGATTCTAGGATTAAAGCTTTTTTTTTAAAATTTATTTATTTGACAGAGATCACGAGTAGGCAGAGAAGGTGGCAGATAGAGAGGAGGAAGCAGGCTCCCCGCTGAGCAGAGAGCCCAATGTGGGGCTCGATCCCAGGATCCAGAGATCATGACCCGAGCCAAAGGCAGAGGCTTAACCCACTGAGCCACCCGGGTGCCCCTAAGGTTAAAGCTTTTTACTTAATTTAGTGGACTGAGTAAATCAGTTCCACTGAATCAGTCTTAAACACCTAATATGTGTAAACAATAGAAATTACTGTTGCTTGGGGCGCCTGGGTGGCTCAGTGGGTTAAAGCCTCTGCCTTCAGCTCAGATCATGATCTCAGGGTCCTGGGATCGAACCCCACATTGGGCTCTCTGCTCAGCGGGGAGCCTGCTTCCTCCTCTCTGCCTGTTTCTCTGCCTACTTGTGATCTCTGTCAAATAAACAAATAAAAATTTAAAAAAAGAAAAGAAAAGAAATTACTGTTGCTTATGTATGTGGAAGTGATACTTACCGAGGTACCCAAACCCCATTTGAAGACTTTGTTCATTCATTCATTTGCTCACTCATTCTGTTAATAAATGTCATTAACCGCCTAGGTCTAGGTGCTCATGCAGTAAATAAGGCCAAGGTTTTGAGAGGAAATGTTGGGATCAGAAATAGCATGTGGTTGCCCATGGCCAGGTGACTGCTCGTAGCTCCTCCCCTAGACAGAGGACTGCATCGGCAAGGACGGTGCACGCCCGGTGTGCCGGGGAGGATGTTCCCTTCCGCAGATTCTCTCGCTCACGGTAGGGAAGACGCGGTGAGGCGGCAGGGGCGGTGTGGATCAGTGTTGGCGAACTTCCTAGGCGAGCGCCGCCGAGCGGCTGGGCAGGTTCAGCCGGCCGTTGGCGGTCCGGCCTTGAGACTCGAGAGCTGAGCGGAGCCCGTACCGCACTCTGGTTCCTCCGGTCGCTCGGCAGCCAGCGTGGCGAGGGCGGTGGCCGGCTTGTTTCGGCAGGCGTTGCTTTTGTCGGGTGGTTGAAATATAGGGCTGATGCGAGGCTGGGAGGTTGGGGGTCTTTGCAAGGGACGGTCCCGATGATGACGAGCGTGCTGGAAGGCAGGCAGACTTAATCGGGGTTAGAAGTCTTTTGAGCAAGGGAGCCGACAGCTCGGAGGTAGTAGTCCCAGAGCAGGGCCGGATCTTTGGAAGTCTGTCCTAGGGCGGAGGTCAGCGCCTTTTCTGTGAAGGGCCCGAGTGGAAGTACTCTGCATTTGAGCACTGAGAGACACAATCATGGCTGTCTGAAATACTTACCAAGGGTCAAGACAGATTCCCACAAAATCTGTCCCTGGCTGGGGCGCAGAGTGGCACTCCCTGTGGCCAGGTCTGTTGCGCGTGGTGCTCCCTTAATGCTGCTCGAGAAGGAGGTCGGCTGTGTTCCGTCTCGGGAAGTGTCTTCTTCCTGTCACATGCTCTCAGGTCAGCCAGGAGTGTCACTGGTGTCACTCACTGTCAATGAGCACAGCCCTTCCTCAGAAGGTGCTTGTGGACTTCTGCATTCTTGTCTTTTTTTCTGATTCAAATTCAGTTTAATTAACAGCGTCTTACTGGTTTCAGAGGTAGATTTAGTGAGTCATCAGTCGCCTGTGACACTGGTCGGTGCCCATTCCAAGAGTCCCCCCGTTATATCGGATTTTACACGTGTGTGAGCTTGCAGATTACCCGCTCTCAGGTGGTGGGGTGAGACGTGTCAGGCGTGGGGTTACGTGGGTTTGGAAATCTGTACATTTTCTTTGCCTTTGCCGTGGAGGTCCAAAGAAGGCTGGGGGGACTGCAGTTGAGAAAGTGAAGAGAGTTGAGAAAATACATTCACCACGGATTTGCTTGGAACTGGAGATCTTCCTTCGTGCTTTCCCTTGTGACAGCGTTGGGGGAGCGTCTAAAGCAGCTTGCGATTCGGAGGACGTTAGTTGCTTCGTAAAGTTTAAGTGCTGTTGGATCAGGTGAGCTCCCAGTAAGAGTCCATTTTATTTCCGTAGCTGGTTTTGGTGTTACTCACTTTTATATCCGGCGTCTAGGACAGTTACCGGCCTAGTGTGTCCGGGGGATGCGAACGGCACCCTGAAGCAGGCGTGGAATGAGCGACACTACCACGTGCCCGGCTAAAGCAGCACTGTCTCCCCGTTCTGATTGCAGGTGAAGAGTGACTACATGTCCGAGGTAGCTGACCGCGTGGACCAGGACATTGCTCTGAAGCTGGGCTGTCTGGAGATCCGGTAAGGTGCTCACTGGGCCTCGAGGGCTTTGCTGCTCCGCGGCGTTCTTTAGTTTGGGAAATTATCCAAATATTTTCCTTTTCCTCATAAAGATTATTCATAAAATACTGAAAAAAATTGAGTAAAAATTGGAGATTTTGAATTGGGTTGTTAGTGCAACTTTTAGAAATCTTAGGATCTTTGAAAATGGTATTTCATTGCATTTAGAGCTGGAATGATTGATGAGAGTGCACGTGTGTGAGCAGGCCTGAGAGCGCTCCCCAGTAATCTGGGGGTCATGGAAGTGACCTGTGTCACTGGGGTCCCAGGTGCTAGCCCCGCACCACAGGTGGGGACCGAGGAGTTAAACGTGCTAGCGCACATCATTTAAATGGAAGCGTAAATAGCCACATATGGCTAGTGGCTGCCACGCTGCAGGGTTACAGGAAATGGAAATCTGAGAATATTGTTCTTAATTCTGATAATATTCATCACCACGTGTCATACGTTACCTTCTATGCTAGCATTTTACTTTTGAATAAAAGAGTATTTTACCTTTTTCAGGTGTGATTTCAATTAAAATTTACTCTGGGCTGCTAGTTTAAGATGAGTTGGTTAAGCTAGACAAAGTTTGATTATGTATGCTCAGAACAGTTAGAATTTCCCCCCCAAATAACTCTTTTTTATACTGCACGAGGCTGTTACATACCAGTCCCTACAGGGACCCAAGGGCGATTAAGGTGTCACGCTCAACTCTTCATTAAAATTTGTGTTCAGCCTTAATTCTGTTTCCCAGTAACGGAAATCATCCCTCACTGGTCTCTTCTGTTCCTCTCCTGCCCCTGAGCCCTCACAGCTCTAGGCAGAAAGCATACTTGGCCGCCCCTTTCTGCCTACAGTCAGTGCCGCACGGGGTCATCTGGAGGTGGGGTCAGAAAGCTTGAGGTGGTGGGTGAGAAGCACTGGGACCACCCTGGGCTCTGGGTGCCTTTCCTGCTCCTTCCCGCACGGGCCTCCCGTGCTGCGTTTATCCCTCTCTGCCCCATGCCGTGTCCCTGATCTCACTATGAAGTGAAGGGCTGCAGGGGAAGCCTGACAGTGCAGCCCCCCCTCCAGGCCCCTCCTCTACCCTCCTGCCCCCGCACGGAGAGAAAGTAAGAAAACCAAACTGAGGGACCCTTTGGGGGCTCTTTGTAGTTTTTCATCTAAATCTACTACTTTCATTTTGAGTGGACCAAAGAAAAAGCCCAGCAAATTTAAAAAGCAAAGCCAGTATTTATAGTGTTAGAGACAGGTTTGAAACGGAGTCTCGTCCTGTTTCGTGACTTGAGACGCTGTGTCCTACCCATGTGTCCCAAAGCAGCCCAGCCGCAGGTGTCCTTCTGCCAGATACCGTGTATGTGCAGAGAAAATCCGGCCCACGCGTGGCAGGTTCTGTCGAGAGAGGACCAGGCTCCCGGGGGGCCCGACACGGCTTGACTGGGTAGTGTGGAGTGCGGGTGAAGTCCAGACGGCGAACATTCAGAGTGGTGGACAGCGCTGCCCGGGCCGGAGCCTGCCCCCTCCCTGCAGCCTGCCCTGATGGCTCTGTCACACGTCCGTGCACTTGCCCTTGGTGACACGCGGCCCTACAGGAGTCGGTGCTTGCTGCTCGCCTGGAGGAGGCTGGTGTCCCCACAGCCATCCTGCTCGTGCAGACAGGCTGTTGCCGAGAGTCGAGCACAGCGGCCAGCGGTCGTAGCTAAGCTCCTTACGCCTGGAGGCTTTGTCTCATCCTCACAGAGAGCCAGACCTGATTCCCACTGAAGGAGAAAGCAAGCCCGTCCAATAGGACGGAGCCTGTGTTCACTGCTCTCTGCCTCCCAGGGGCATGGGAGTCACCGCTGGGGTCAGGTTCGTGGTCATTACAGCACAGCAGGGTGTCTAGCCGAGCCGCAGCGCCGTTTCCATTGAGCCTCGGACGCTCCTTACACGTGTGTGAATGTGTGTCTTCCCCGGTTTTAGGCGCTCGTACTGGGAGATGCGAGGCAACGCGCTTGAGAAGAAGTCTAACTACGAAGTGTTGGAGTAAGTACCACCCCCCGCCCCAGCCGCACCACGCGCCCAGGGGTAGGCCAGCCTTCAGGCCGCAGGTGTTAGTTTGCCTAAAGTTAAATCCAAAACCCAAAACACTGCTGTTTCTAGAACAGTTGCATCTGGAAAAAGGGAAGTTTTTATAAGCAAAGAATTCCAGCGACAGTAACTGTGCGAGCTTTCATTTGTCGGCGAGCATCTGCGGGCTAATCGTGCGGTGCCAGCACGACCGCGGTCTCCAGCCTTAATCTGTCGGGAGGAAGTCTTACTTCTAGTGCGCATCGAATTCAGAACTGCTGATTCAGTTACTACTCACGCTCCCTGTCGACGTTGCTGTAGGGTTTTCACGGGAGGAGATATGTGAGTCACTTGTTGCTTATGGAACGGGATGTTTAGAAAAACTGAAAATTTTCGGGTCATGGAATTAGTTTGCGTATTAGAGTTTTCCACCAGGTTGTATTAAATGCATATCGGCACGCTGGAGCTGGAGCTTATGTCTGGGGAGGCTGGAAGTTCCGTCCTGCATCGTTTTGATAATCCATGCAGCAAAAGAGATTTGATCTTTAAGTCCCAGTAAAGGTCTGCTGTAGTTTCCTTAGGAATAGTGGCACATCTGGCCAACACTTTCCTTTTCTGGCTGTATTATTACTGAATTCCTTGTGGTGTTTGGGAGATAGAAAGTAAATTGGGGAAATAAAGTAAGAGGGTACCCGTCACCGCTCTGCTGTGAGAGCAGGTTTGGCTGCAGATCGCGCTCCACCGCGGCCACAGTATGCAGGTTTACTGCCCTCAGGGCGGTTGTGCGCAGGTCGTCACAGAAGTGCAAATAACTGTTTTTGCAAATTGTTTACAGCGTGGGCACAGCCATTTGGAATAACACTGGTCGCAGGAGATGCGATAGTTATTTTCCAGAATTAACACGAGACTACCTCTGCGCTGGGCTGTGAGGGGCGAGGGTGTCCCCTGGGCCATGTGTCCTGTCGGAGGCCCTGAGAGCCAGCTTGCCGCCTGACCTCTGAACCTGGCGTGTCAGTGTAGCCTGTTGTCCGTGACCGTGTGCAGCACAGAGGACGCTCTCCAGACACTGGGCCTGTGTTTTCCGGAACGCATTTGACATACGTTGTGCCCTTAGCAGACTGGGTAGGGCAAAAAGGAGTTGGTTGGAGATAATGGAAAGTTTGAGATTAACTAGGATATCTTAGCAGGCAGAGTCATTTTCCGTAGAGTGTTTCCTGGCCTTCAGCGGATGGTGTCGAAGTCGTGAAACCACGAACCACCGAAACAGAAAACCGCCAGCGCTCACTGTGGTGTAGATTCTCTTCATGACTGTCGCATTTTCCCGCCTGCCAGAGTTAGTGCTTCGGACGCACATCACCGGAATTGAGGGGATGGTTGAAGAGCCTCAGGTGACGCTGGGCTTGTCCTCGATTCAAACGAGGTTCAGGATAACAGGAGGAGTTCTGTTTGGTTGTTTGGGCCATTATCTGTTCCTTTGTCCACTGACTTCTTTACTCCTTAGTTCACGTAGCGGACGTTACTGAGCATGTGCCGAGCCGCTGGCAGCCGAGTGCTGGGCATTCAGAAATTAACCCAAAACACTCACCCTCAGGAAGCTTTCAGCGAGCAGGGAGACTCCGCTGGGTGAGCAGAGCTATACAACAATGTGTCCCAGGGGCTGAAGTAGAGGTGCCTGGTCGGGAGCACGGTCCTTGATGTCCGAGGTGGTTTCACGGGGGGATGTGGTCTCCCCGAGTCTCAAAGAAAGCTTGTGGGCAGGTGGGGGTGCTGCCTGGGAAGAGGGATGAGACTTTGAAGGCACAGAGACACGGAAGTTCAGGTAGCAGCTAGAAAACTGTCCGTGCATTGTGAGGGCCAGGTCAGCAACAGCCCAGTGCTCTCCAGGAACCTCTGGTCCTTGGCCGTGGCTGACTCCTGGGCCATCCGCAACAGGACAGTGGTGTGAAGGAGCTCTGCAATTGAGAACACCCATGTTCATGGGCCTGGGGTTTTATTAAAGAAGGCTGGAAAAGGGAAGCAGGGAACCAGGACACCCCTGCGTCCCTCCTGCCCACTCGAGAAGGGGCGAGGCTGTGTCGTGGGCATGGCAGCATTGGCAGGGAGTGGGGTGGCGGTCGCCAGGCTGGGGTCTGTGTGCAGGTTGGCTGCTGAGACTTGTGTTCTGTCCTGGGCCACTAGGGATTCTGTTCACGGGAAGAGTTTCTGATGGACAGGGAACCGGAGAAGTTGTTGGAACCTGTTGATTTTCAGTTCTAAGGGAGCATGCATGTTTTCTCAATGAAAAGAAAGGAGAAATGTGGATTTATTTCATGTCTTAAAGTCACTCATACCAGTAGCATTAAAATATTCCGTGGTCCCCCGTGCCTGGTTTCTAATGTCGTCCATCAGTAAAAGGAACCAGGGCTCCTTTGAAAAATGCCTGATGCTGGGGGTGGGTGAAGGGGGTGCAGGAGGGGCCTGCACATCTTGGTGCCAGGAGGGAGGAAGTACTCGGTCAGCATGGGGCGAGAGCAGCCGAAGTGCCTAAAGCTGGAATCGTTTGAGCTACAAAGTGAGCGAGTGGTTTTAGATTAGACCCCGGATACCCGGGAGAACCCAGATACCCGGGAGGCCCTACTCGTACACAAGTGAACGGGCGAGAAGTGACACATCTCCCCTATGGAAGGATTTGAAGTAATTTGTGTAGATGTGACCACAAAGGGGACAGAGCTTAAAATCCCGCCTTAAAGGATGGGCTGTACCTGGTGACTTACACAGGACAGTGTGGAAAGTTGCAGGGGGCAGGGAGTCAGCGGGCGGTGAGAAACCCGCCGACACCACCTGAGCTAGATGAGCAAGGTCGGCCTCAGCAGTGACAGGCCGCGCCCAGGCCAGGCGCCCTTGCTGGGTCGGTAGAGACAGACGCGTCACCTCTGGCGGCTTCCGCCCCTACGTGCATAACCCCAGTCTCATCGTGGGAAGCACAGATAATTCCTAGTCGAGGGACATTATTCAAAATACCAAGCCAGTACGCCTTCAGACTGTCAAGATGGTCCAAAACAAGGAAAATCTGAGAAGCTGATGGAGCCAAGAAGAGCCTGTGGAGCCATGATGATTAAGTTGGATTCTGAACCAAAAATGATGTAGAAAAAGTTATGAAACCTGAATGAAGTACAGACTCTGTTACTGATAGTAAGTCAGTGTTGCAGTAGGAATTGTGGCTGATGTGCCGTTCGTGATGGGGGCTGGGAGCGGAGGGGGACCTGGGCGGGGGGCACCCGTGGGACTCTCTGCTACGTTTCCAGCGTCTCTGGAAAGCTGAGACTATGCTACAATAGTCTGTCTCCATTTAAAGAGAAATGATATGCGAATGGAGGTGAAAGCCAGTGGGTAGATAGAGGTGACGATCTCGAGGGTTCCAGCCCGTGGTGGGCGGTTCCGTGAAGTCCAAGAAGGACCTGGATGATAAGTCACCTGGCAGTTAGCGACAGGGCACCAGAACACCTGTTGGCGTCCTTCGGGTCACCGTGAAAGCCTGCCCTGTTGCCGTGAACTGTATCCTGCCTGTCCCAGGAGCTGTGGCGTCACAGGGTGGAAGGCGCCAGGCGTGCGCAAAGTACTGTAACAGGACACAGAGCCAGAGGGCAGCGGGGCAGATGAAACCTCCATGCGCCACGCACTGACATGTTTGTGGCGGCAGCATAGAAGCAGGTACCCTTCGGGGTTGGGGGTGGGGGTATGTCTGGAGAGAGGAGTTCTCGGGTTAAGATCTGTTTGCAGCAAGGGGCCCTGGCTGGCTCAGTCGCTAGAGCATGCTGCTGTCGATCTCTGGGTCGTGAGTTTGAGCCCCACACTGGGTGTGGGATCTACTTAAAAAAATTAATAAATTTAGGGGCACCCGGGTGGCTCAGTGGGTTAAGCCTCTGCTTTCGGCTCAGATCATGATCCCAGGGCCCTGGGATCGAGCCCTGCATCGGGCTCTCTGCTTGGTGGGAAGCCTGCTTCCTCCTCTCTCTCTCTGCCTGCCTCTCTGCCTACTTGTGATCTCTGTCAAATAAATAAGTAAAACCTTTTTTAAAAAAATTAATTAATTTAAGAAAAGATCTGTTTGAAATGAAAGTCAAAGATTGCATCACAATTGGTATAAATGTGGCTTATTTCTAGGGAATACGGAAATCGAGGTGATGGGAGAGGAGGTGGGGGTAGAGGACAGGCACTAATGGGTGGGGGTCAGTGAAGTGGAGAATGTGGGGGTTGCTGTGCACAGGGGAGGGCCCGTATTATGGGAGAAATGGGTGCAGGGTGGTGTCATCAGAGGCCTTCTCGGGGGCGTGGGGGGAAGGCTGCATTACCTGTAGTCTGGAGGCGGCTGTTGTGTATTCTTATGTAGGTGTGCTGTGTGAGTCGGGCAGACATGCGAGAGAAGGAAAAGAAGGGTGGGTTTCAGAGGCTTATGGTCCCGGCTGTGACTGTGCTGGGTCTACCTGGCCCGTTCTCTCCCCCTAGGGGTTCCGTGTAGCTGCGGATGTTGTGTGACTGTCCTCTCACCTGCTGCCCCTGTGTCCCGTCCCCAGTGTGTGCTTCCGGGGCCACAGAGGGAGGGCGATGCTGATGCCTGCCTCGGGGTGTGGGGTCAGGGAGGGGACCGCATCGAGAGCCGAACACAGTGCGGGCCCTGAGTGAGCCTTTGCCGTGTTCCCGCTGTGATCGGGTCCAGAGCAGAGCTCGTCCCTCACGCTGAAAACCGAACTGTGTAGCGTTACTCCGCAGTGTTCTTAAGAGAAAGGCATATGAAGGCACGGCAGCGTTCACCTGTTAACCTAATTTTGAACCTTTTCAAATCATTTTCATTAGTTTACAAGGAAGTAATACATTCTAGCTGAGAAAACTGGCACAGAATCGTCCGGTGAGATAGAACCCCCAGCAGTTTGTGTTCACCACCTGCGGTCGTAGTGTCTTCACAGTCTTCCGGCCCCGCCCCTTGTGTTGCACGTGTGCGCACGCGGCAGGGCCGAGCTCGGCGTGAGCGTCTGACGGGGAACGTGCCCCCTGCCGGCCCCGGCGGCCTGGCTCGGGTGCGTGTCGGCGCGGCCGCCCTCAGGCCCGGGCCGTGCTGCCTGGCACCGGTCCGCCCGGGGACGCTGCGGCCCGGGACAGCACGAGGCGGTGTCACCACGTTTCCTTGTTCGTTTTTGCCCGGTGACCGACAAACGAGAGCTTGTTTTGTTTGCTTTAGCCTGATGACTGGCCGTGTTGAAGGCCTGCCCGGTGTGGGCCGCCGTACATATTCCTTTTGAAAATTTGGCTGTATTTTTTATAGTTCGTACATCTCTGTAGGTTTTTCCTCATTAATATTAAGAGGGTTTTGTCATATTAGCTGTGTTTGTCGTACTTGTTCTGTGTGTGCTTCCCAGTTGGTCCCAGTATGTCCGCCGCGACTGTACGGCCCGTCATCGCCCGGGACTCGGTCTTGCTTGTCATTTCTTCTTGAATGTGGTAACATCTGCCAGTTACTTTCATTTTAGTTATGAGTTTCAAGACCTGTTTGTTCCCAGACTTTGCTGGAGTTATTTCTATCTTCTCACCTGCAGAGATGCAGATGTTTCTTCAGAAGTTTTCTTGGCCGCGCTCTGTGCGAACAGCTGCTTTGGCGTTTGTGGAGACTCTTGACGGGCTGGTGGGAGGCCGTTTCCCTCCGGTGACGGACTGTAAAGGCCTTCAGACACAGACAGTTGGGAGAACTGTGCCGCGACCGTGCGTGTACCCACCTGCCCCCTGACGTCTTCGGGTGACATTCTGCGGTGTTTGCTTCTCGTGACCGGTTTCTGTGTTTCAGTGTGGTTGGAAACTGCCCTTTCTCTTCAGGCTGGTTAACGTCTGCCTTTCGTGGTACTTTGTCTCTTGACGTGTCAGTAAGTGAGAAGGCGTGTGTGTCCCTCCGTGAGAGTGGCTGGGCCCGCTTCCTCCTGGGGGCCAGTTCGTGTTTGCTCTGTATTTGGGGCTTCTTCACAGAAACACACAAGCAGAGTGTTTTTATCTTTTTGCTTAATTGGACCTCGTGTCATTATTCAGTTACTCTCGGGTTGCCTAACCATACTACCTCCTTGTCTGGGGGGAGCTTCTCATCCCGAAGTTCGCTTTGCCTTCCGGAGGTTAGCACTGACCCAGCTCTCATTTTCTCTCCTTGTATTACTTCTTCTGTTCTTTCTTTATTACTTTTCTTCTGTTAATTCCCAATTTATTACATCCTTAAACTTTTAGGTGTGTCTCTTATAAGCATCATAGAGCTGGATTTTGCAAATCCAGAATGGATTTCTTCTGACTGGTGGATTTAATACGTTCGTATTTATTAGGATAAACAATATATTTGGACTGGCTTGTGTTGTCTTTATTTTTGTTGTCTTTTTCCCAAAAAACTTTGTTTTTTGGGGAGGGGATGGTGTGTGTGTGTGTGTGTGTGTGTGTGTGCGCGTATTTTCTTTTTCTTTTTTCTTTTCTACTGTTTATTTCTTAATGGGTTTTCTTATTCTAAATCTTCTTGTCTCACGATTTGGAAATTTATAAACTATTTCTATTCTTTTATTAGTTACACTTACATTTTAATCTTTTGTATTAACTTAGCCACGTCTGGGTCTTAGCATTCTCTTCCCCTCTCTTCTGGACACCCTCTCCATCCGTCCATCCGTCCGTGTGCTGCTCTGTTTACTTCAGCCCCGCACGTTACATGTTGTTACGTGTTGTTACGTGTTGTTACGTGTTGTTATCGTAACCTCATGCAGACATGGTCGATTCGGCAGCCCGTGGGCCGTTTTACCTCTTGCACATTCCTGTGTCTGCCTCAGACCACCCTTCCCGCCTCCTTTGCCTTCGGACGCTGTACTTGCTCCACGCT
>RCUC01028144.1:0-13890 GCA_003697995.1 Taxidea taxus jeffersonii
AAAAAAAAAAAATAACTAGTACCTAGTAAACTAAACCATGCCGAGGAGGAAGGGACGCTCTGTAGCATGTATCCGATCCCTGCAGAGGGGAATATTTAACTGAAAGCATATGATATAGTAGAATTTTAGAAAATCAAGGCAACCAGAAAGGACTTCCCAGTACCACTCAAAACCATACCACACACATAGGCACCTGCTCTGCTAGGAGTTTAGTAACTGATTATCAATAATTCATTAGGTGCCCACCTCCTAGGAGATGATAATAATAATAACTGATGTTTATTTGATGCTTACTAAAACCCAGGCATTGCACTAAACACTTTATGGGCTGTGGTGCTTTTAATCTTCATAATACTCCTATGAAATAGGTATTTCCAACCCCACTTTGCAGATGACATCCAAAACCACACAGCTAGGAAGTCAAAATTCAATCCAGACCTAACTCCAAATACCTACCTGTTATGAAACACTGCCTCCCAGTCTCAGGGAAGCCCTGTTTATAAGTCCCAAAGAGCTTTGTCTCCCAGGCCATAGAATTCTGCACAGAACCTGGCTTACAAGTCCAAGAGGGACTCGGGGCTAAGAAAGGACTAATAAAGCTAGCTGGGTGTTTAACATTCAATTTATTGAAGTTCTAGATTTAAAATACTAAGTTCAACTTTAAATTTTTATTCTGTTCATAAAAGTAATGTTTTTTTTTAAGATTTTATCCATTTATTTGACAGAGAGAGAGACACAAGCAAGCAGAGAGGCAGGCATGGGGGTGGGGGGAAGCAGGCTCCCTGCTGAGCAGAGAGCCAGACCTGAGCCGAAGGCAGGGACTCAACCCACAGAGCCACCCAGGCACCCCCGTAATAAGTTTTATGAAATGAAATTTTCATTTCATACTTTAATTCTACTTATTCCTTTCTTTAAAGATTTTATTTATTTATTTGAGAGAGAGGGAGCATAAGCAAAGAGAGGAGCAGGGGGAGAGGGAGAAGCAGACTCCCCACTGAGCAGGGAGCGAGACATGGGGCTCCATCCAAGGACTATGAGGTCATGACCTGAGCAGAAGGCAAACGCTTAACCAACTGAGCCACCCAGGTGCCCCAAATTCTTCTTATTGTTTTAACTAATGACTGATTAACTCAAGTTTAACAGGTTAAAGTTCTCCAACTTTTAGATATAGACTATATTTACTGTGTGCCAGGCATTGTTCTAAGCATTTTTCAAATATCAATTTATTTCATCCTCACAAAAACTCCATAAAGATTTTATTTATTTGTCAGAGAGAGAGAGCACAAGCAGTGGGAGAGGCAGGAAGAGCCGGCAGAGAGAGAAGCAGGCTCCCTACTGAGCAAGGAGTCTGATGGGGGACTTGATCCCAGGATACTGGGATCATGACCTGAGCTGAAAGCAGACTCTTAACCAACTGAGCCATCAAGGTGCCCCTCAAAATAACTTCATAATAGCAACTATAATTCTACCCATTTTGCAGAAGAGAAAACCAAGGCACAGAAAGGTTAAATGATTGGCCCAACCTCATACTAATAAGTAGCTAAGGTGTGTTTGGAACCTACACCAGGATCACCCAGCTTTATCTGTAAAGAGCCAAACAGTAAATACTATCTTTTCAGGTCACACTGTCTCTGTCACAACCACTCAGCTCTGCTCTTATAGCATAAAGCAGCCAAAGATAATATAATATACAAACGAACAAGCATGGTCATATTCCGATAACACTTATTATGGGCACTGAAATTTGAATTTTATATAATTTTCACACATCACAAAACTATTCTTTTGATCTTTTTTAACCATTTAAAAATGTCAAAACCAGGGGTGCCTGGGTGGCTCAGTGGTTTAAAGCCGCTGCCTTCGGCTCGGGTCATGATCCCAGGGTCGTGGGATCAAGCCCCGCATCAGGCTCTCTGCTCTGCAGACAGCCTGCTTCCTCCTCTCTCTCTGCCTCTCTGCCTACTTGTGATTTCTGTCTATCAAATAAATAAATAAATAAATAAAATGTCAAAACCACCTTAGCTTGCAGACTGTATAGAAACAGGCAACAGGCCACAGTTTAATGACCCTTGACCTACATAATCTGGTTCCAGGGGCCATGCTTTTAAACATGACACTAGACTTCCCCCTTTTTAAAAATAAAAATTACATTTCTTTAAATATTTTAACCACATGGCATTTAATATACATATATTTTAAGTATTTTGAATGCCAAGGCCAACAACCCTATTAGGCAAAATCTTTCTAAATTAACCCAATCCTGTACATCTAATAAATCAAACTTATAAATATTTGTCCAATTCCCTTAGTCCTCTTAAATTCTCAAGTCTAAAATTTTACTTCCCAAATTGAAGGCTAATACATCAGATTCTCTTAAACATCAAATATTTTAATTCATAAAGTCACTTACGTATACCTCTGGAAAGTAAATTTACTGGCTTAGGTAGGTCAAGTTTACTAGGCTAAATTTGGAACCGTAGTAAAGGCCCTTAAAAGTCAGAGATTGGAGACCAAGGCACAAGACTTAGAAGCTACATATTCCCAAGACAGTGCTGTCTGAATAACAAGCAAACACTCTCAGCCCAATTTTAGAGATGAGTTCTTTCTTCTGTATCTATAGTCCCTAAGGCCATGTCCTTCAACTAATATGATACCTAATATGAAACTCATAGGTTTCAATTTTACCCAGTTTTTGTCGTCCCATTTAGGTGCAACTAATTTCTTTACTCAACTTCACTGGAGCAAATAAATTATTATAGAAGTGTTGACTTCTATATTTCTTTTTGTTGGGGGGGCAGAGTTGGAAATAGGGAACCATCTTATCTGGTTTGATTCTTTAATTTTTAATGACATGAGATGTAGCATTATGGAACTGTCCATGCTCTGGAAATTGCAAACCAAGGTACTACTGTCTTTATACCCGTACATTTGGCAGGGCATGTGGGTTATGATTTCCCCAGCCTTTCAGCCTCAGTACCATCACTGGCAGGGATAACTCAGCAGAGGAGGAAAGCTGTATGTGTAGTGAAAGGCAGCAAATCCCAAAGCTGCCCCATCTAAATAAACCTGGACAAAAATCTCAGTTTGCTTTAAGTGTTCAAAATCATGAGATCTACTCACCCATAAGTGGAATTTAAGAAACAAAACAGAGGATCATAGGGGAAGAGAGGGAGAAATAAAACAAGACAAAATCAGAGAGGGAGACAAACCCTAAAAGACTCTTATCATTGGAAACAAACTGAGAGTTGCAGGAGGGGAGGGGTTGGGGCAATTGGGTAACTGGGTGATGGACGTTAAGGAGGGCATGTGATGTAACGAGCACTGGATATGATAAAAGACTGATGAATCACTGAAGTCTACACCTGAAACTAATAATTCATTATATGTTAATTAATTGAATTTAAATTAAATAAATAAAAAGAATAGTGAGATCTAGATATACCTAAGTGTAGGTACATCTAGATATAGATATGTAGGTGTAGCCCGCACTACCAACCTAGCTTTAGGTGCAAAGTACTCCATTTTCTGGATACAGAGCAGGGAATTCCCTCAGATAGTAGCAATAAGGACTATGGTACACATTCTCTCTACCCCTGCTTATAGCAGAATTTTACCACCTTTAGAAATCCAGAGAAGTTTCAGAATATGTCACTCTTACCAAAATCCAATTGGGAAAGTTTTGATCCTCTCTCCCTCACAGAATGGAAGGAAGAAAAAAAGAAGTCAAGGTTTTTGATTTGGGAGTCTTTCCCGAAATAAGTTTTGTGCCTTCTTCAAGATTTTTCACCAAATATCCATAGCTTACATAGATTAGCAATGTGTTTGTTTTCAGGAAAACTTCTGCTCTCGGAATAATGGAGTAGACATATTTTCTCTATTCCTCCCACTTAAGTACAGCTAAAAATCCTGGACATTGTATGTAAAATAAATATAAGGAGATTCCAAAAGGTGGAAAAAAGAAAGCAGACTAGCTAGGGACCTCAATACCCAAGAAACAACATGTTAGTGAGTTTTATGGGTTTTCTTTTTGCCTCTTATATCCCAGACTGGGTGCTGGAAAGGTCAGCAACCTATTAACACCAAGATGCACAGACAAAAAAAGAGCTCCAGTAAAAACCCTGCTCTCTCTAGTCAAAAGACCAGGAAAGGGTTAGCCTGCAAAGACAGAATCTTCTAGACAACAATTCTGCTCCAGCAAAACACTAAATAAAAAACTGTGGCCCTACTCACACTCACACCAGCAAAGGCCAAGAGGTGAAGCCCAGATCTCCACCCTCATGAGGCTATATCAAGATACCTACAAGATACCCGAATACCTACCATGGGGTGAAATCAAAGAACGCCAGGTAGGGAGCCCATTCCCACAGGCCAGTAATGAGGCTTTCCTCCATCTCCTAAAGTGTCAGTGGACACCACATGGGGAGTTGGAATTAATACCCCTACCCAGCCCCTCAGTTAAGAGAGGTCTCAGCCTCTCTATGTCAGTGGAGGCCAAATGGAAAATCTGGGCAAAGTCCTCCTCAGAAACCAAGAAGTCCAGAAAGAAGCAGCACAATGTCTTTTACGTGTTCAAAGAAAAGAGCTATCGACCCAGAATCCTATATTATTAGGATATATTAACCTTAGTTTCCTATTGTTGCTATAACAAATCATCACATACTTGGTGGCTTAAAACAGCACAAATTTATTATTTTACAATTTTGAAGACCAGAAGTCTGAAGTTGGTCTTGTCAGCCTAAAATTGAGGTGTCAACAGAGCTATATTCCTTCTGGAGGCTCTAGGGGAAAATGTTTCCTTGTCTTTCCAGATTCTAGAGTCTACTCATTGGCTCATGCCCTCCTTCCTCCATCTTTAGCCAGCAAGTTCAAGCCAAGTTCTTGTCACCCTGCCTGCCATTCCTCTGGTTCTCTCACTTCTGCCTCCTTCTTCTAAAGGTTCTCATAAGGGGGCGCCTGGGTGGCTCAGTGGGTTAAAGCCTCTGCCTTCAGCCCAGGTAATGATCCCAGGGTCCTGGGATTGAGCCCTGCATGGGGCTCTCTGCTCAGTAGGAGCCTGCTTCCTCCTCTCTCTCTGCCTGCCTCTCTGCCTGCCTCTCTGCCTACTTGTGATCTCTGTCTGTCAAATAAATAAATAAAATCTTTAAAAAAAAAGTCTCAGTGAGTTAAAGATTCTCTTAAGGACCTTTGTGATTATTGAGCTCACTCAGATTATCTTAAATTCAGCTGACTAGCACTCTTAATTCATCTATAACCATTTTTCCTAAAACAATCACAGGTTCTGGGCATTATAACATGGACATCTTTTGAGGGACATTGTTCTGTGCCATACCCAGTGAAAATATCCTTCAGGAATGGGAAAATTAAGACATTCTCAATGGAAGAAAATGAAGAGAATTTGTCATCAGCAGATGTACCCTGAATGAATGGCTAAAGGAAGTTCTTTGAGCAGAAGGGAAACAATAAAATTTTTTTTAAAACCTGCAACATCATGAAAAAAATAACACATTAAGCAAAAATATGGACAAATATAGTGTGCTTGAGTTTTCTAAAATATGTTTGATCGTTGAAGCAGTGTTATGCCATGGTTTGTTTTTTGGAATAAGCATTAGGTAAAGGCATGACACCTGGGATTTCAATCACCAGTCTCTCCCACTAGTTAGTTATATTCACCATCTATGAGTTGCAGTAACTTTGGCCCGACACCTCATTTTCTCATTTACGACCAGGGATGGGATAGGAGTCATCAGATCTCTAAAAGGCTTCCATCTCTAAAATCTGTGACTATCATGTGGTGAGTAGTATCAAATGTCCAGTATAAGAGACAGACAGTTAATTCACTAAGTCAGCAAGTATGTACTGAGCTCAAATCCCTATGCTAATTCCTTAATTCCTTATTATTGACACTGGTACTGGGCATTTACCGTGATACTTACATTACCTTTAAATCCCCTCCCAGGGTTCAAACTTACCTACCCCTCTTTCACCACCACACACAAACACTTCCTGCCCTTAGGAACATTCCATCCCACCCATCTTCCCAACCCAACTTCCACTTCTACATTTATTGATTCTAAAAAGCATTAATTCAAGGAAGTTAGAAGACTAGCCACAAACTAGGAGAAAAATTTTGCATAACACATACCTGATTAAAAAGAAAAAAAGTGGTAGCAAAATTTTACCAAGAGCTCTTAAAACTCAATAAGAAGATAAACAGCCCCAATTTAAAAATGGGCAAAAGATCTGAAGAGATGTATTACCAAAGAAGATGTACAGATGGCAAGTAAGCATATGAAAAGATGGTCAACATTTTATGTACTTAGGGAAATGGAAATTAAAATAACAAAGAGATACCACTACACACCTACTGGAATAGTCCAAACCCAAAACTCTGACAACACCAAATGCTGGCAAGGATGTGGGGCAACAGGAACTCTCATTTATTGCTGGTGGGAATGCAAAATGGTACAGCCATTTGGAAGACAGTTTGGAAGTTCCTTACAAAACTAAACTTACTCTTACCACACAATCCAGCAATAGTGATCCTTGGTATTTAACCAGATGAACTGAAAACTTTTGTCCACACAAAATCCTGTACGTGAATGTTTATAGTGGCTTTATGCATAATTGCCCAAGCTTGGAAGCAACCAAGATTCCTTCTGTCGGTGAATAGATAAACTGTGAGGCATTCATACAATGGAATATTATTCAGTGACAAAAAGAAATGTGCTAAAACTTAAAAAGAAAAAGAAATGAGGGGTGCTTGGGTGGCTCAGTCAGTTAAGCATCTGACTCTTGATTTGGGCTCAGGCCACGATCTCAGGATTGAGATGGAGCCCCACATTGGGCTCTGTGCTGAGTGTGGAGCCTACTTGGGATCCTCTCTCTCCCTTTCCCTCTGCCCCTCCCCCTAGCTTTCATGCACACTTGCACTTCCTTTCTCTCTCTTTCTCAAAAAAAGAAAAAAAAAAAAAAGAACTATCAAGCCATAAAAAAGAAATGGAGGAACTCTAAGTGAAAGAAGTCAACTGAAAAGGCTATGTACTCTATGATTCCAACTATGTAACATTCTGGAAAAGACAAAACTACAGAAAGGGTAAAAAGATCAAAAGATCAGTGCTTTCCAGCAGGGACAGGAGAAGAGAGAGAAGACTAGATGGAGAACAAGGTGAAACTCTTCCGTATGATACTATAATGGCAAGTACGTGACTTTGAGCATTTGTCAAAACCCAGAATACAGGGGCGCCTGGGTGGTTCTGTTGTTGGGTGTCTGCCTTTGGCTCGGGTCATGATCCCAGGGTCCTGGGATCGAGCCCTGCATTGGACTCCCTGCTCTTCCGGAAGCCTGTTTCTCCCTCTCCCACACCCCTGCTTGTGGTCCCTCTCTCGCTCTCTCTCTGTCAAATAAATAAATAAAATCTTTAGAAAAAAAAACATAAAATGTACAACACAAAGAGTGAACTCCAATGTAAACTATGGACTTAAGTTGATAATAATATATCAGTATTGATTCATCAACTATACCGAACATAATCACACTAAAGCATAATAGGGGGAAGAGGGTATGAGAAGGTGTATGTAAACTCTGTATTTCTTGCTCATTTTTCTGTAAAACCTGAAATTGTTTTTCTGTAAACTTAAAACTTCACTAAAAATTGAAATCTATTAATTTTTAAAATTAATAAATAGCAAAACAAATATATAAAAAATATGGTTCTGGGCACCTGGGTGGATCAGTCTTGCTCAGTGGGAAGCCTACTTCTCCCCCTCCCACTCTCCCTGCTTGTGTTCTCTCTCTTGCTATGTCTTTCTCCATCAAATAAATAAATCTTTAAAATATATATATATGGTTCTTTGAAAAGTTAAGAAAATAAATAAACTACTAGCAAACCTAGTCAAGGAGGCAGAAGGGGAAATTTAAATACACAAAATAAGAAATGACAAGGAAAAAATAATTTTAAAAAAACAGGAATTTTTTTTTAAATTATGAGACTACTTCGCATATCTCTTTTGTCACAGGTTGGACTCCTTTGCAAGCTGACTTGAATGTGGAAATTTGCATGCACAGAGTTTATTGGGGAGTGCCTCTAGGAGCAATATGTGTGGTGGAGCAAAGAAAGCAGGGCTGAGCAAAGAAAGAAGCTGAACTCCTATGCAGTCCTAGCAGCGTTCAGATAACTTGTCTTTTAGTTCCCAAATCACTAGACCCAGAGGAGTGACCTAGAGAATACCACACACCATCCAGAAATGCCTGGTTGGGACTTGGGTGTATCCCTTGGAAAAGGGGTAAGTGTTTTCCCTATATGGGAAGAAGCATAAGATGGATATTTTGCCAAAAATACCAGAAGAATGGACTGTCGTAGAAAGACTGCCAACTAATTACAAAGCCTCATTCCTCCTCGTGGGAGGAATGGGCATGCAGCCAAACTACATTTCCCAGCTTCCTCAGCTGTTAAGGTGGCCAGGGGACTAAACATGAGCTCACAGAACCTGAGCAGAATGATAAGCACTACTTCCAAGTCTGGCCCGAAATCCCCCCACGTGACAGCCTTGGACTCTTGCTCTTTCCAGCGTGGTGCAGCCGTCCATGCCTAGTGACCTTGGAAATCGTGTGTCAAGAACGGTAGAGGCACCAGAAGGTATTAGCCTGAGATTCTAATTCAAAACTGATTAGCCCAGGGGCGCCTGGGTGGCTCAGTGGGTTAAAGCCTCTGCTTTCGGCTCAGGTCACGATCCCAGGGTCCTGGAATCGAGCCCCACATCGGGCTCTCTGCTCAGCGGGAAGCCTGCTTCCTCCTGTCTCTCTTTGCCTGCCTCTCTGCCTACTTGTGATCTCTGCCAAATAAATAAATAAATAAAATCTTAAAAAAAAAAACAACCTGATTAGCCCAAGCAAGATATATTCTAGAATCTGGGACAATACATATACAACCCAGACCCATACTTTCTCAGGTCCACAGTCCCTCATCTTAAACTCTTGGAGCCAGATGTGTCTCCATGTTCAAAACTTTGGGGATTTTGATAAGGCAAATACAGTATGTGAATCACATACCCTTTTGCTCACCAGTATCAAGCTATGCCAGTGACTATGAAATTAAACTCCATTGAAAGGATTTGCCAGTCAACAGGTTGGTGTCGCTGTTTTAATCTGCCAATCTTCAATCTTTCAGTCTTCTGATTTTCAGTGATCCCATCATGGCCTCTACAGCACTTTGAGGAGCCACCTCTCAGCTGTGCCCTGGCCGGGAGCTCTCTCATGAGATCTCTGGTCTTCTCTGGGACATGTCTCCTCCATCTTGGATTTCTTTAGGTCCCATCACTGTTTCTGATTCAACAACTGACATACACCACATCATTGTGAAGAGCTATAATGTCTCGTGTGTGTGTAAGAGACTACTTCCGGTTACCTGGGTTTTAATAGCTAATTTATTAAAATTGTAAGTATAAAATCTGGTTTTGCTTTAATCTTTAAATTCAACTAACGAGTCCTGAAATTCTATTTATAAATGTGCTGAATGGTACATTTTAATCACTTCCTCTTGTTCTTTGACTGGTGTTTAACTCAATGCAAATTTCCGTAACAATTAGTCCCATCCACAAACTTACTAAAATTTCTGTTTTAGACTGCATTTATATGCTTAATACATTTGATTTTTCCCCCTCATTTGTTGTAATGGCCTGGCAAGGTAGGATTGAAATCCTTATGTGCAAAAATCTTTCTTACAAAAAAAAAAAATTTTTTTTCTTATAACATAAGCGACTCTTATAAATCTCATTGCTTAATTGCCCTGTTCAGATGTTAGATTTGTCTTAAATGTTCTAATACTGTCTATAAGCTTGAGCACTATCTTATAACTTTCAACTAAAAATCATAACTCTAAAATCAACAGATATTTCAAGTTGAAAATGCAAAGCTTAACTTAAATTCAGATTTGTAAACTTACTGTACACTTAACATCAGAATATTATTATTTACTTCACTATCTCTATACCAAATTTTATACCTTCTTAGAAGATCAGTTGGACTACGTCAGGAAGGCTGACCTAATAACCATTAGGTCAAAAAATTAACGCCAATGAAACAGTTAGTTCTCAGATTGAAGAGCAGGATGGGGACACCAGGGGGCGAAAGGGCTGCATGTAGTCAGGATAATTCTCCTCAGTGAACTCACTGCACATCCTCCTGGCAGAGCCTCCTGGGTGGACGTTAGGCCTGGGCTTTCAGTTAGACCAGCTCACAATTCACAGTTCAAATCAGAGCATCTCTCACGTGCTACTTTATCCCATCTTGGATAGATGAATGCCTCCTGCACCCCATCAATCTCTCAGCAAATTTCCCTTCACTTATTAGGTCTTCCATTCTTTCTCTGTTTTGCTTGTCTTACCCAATTCTCTAGCACTGTCACTGGCCTCTTTTCTAATCCTCTAATTAAGGAGCATCAAATTCACATTAATCTTTTCCCATTCGTACCCCTTGGCCTGACCTCTGAGACCCCATGCTTCTTTCCTATGTGTCTAGGCTGTCTTCAAAGACCGTAAATCTTTCTTCCAGTGAAATCTATCCCTTCCTCTAGCTTAATCAGCCTTCTATTTTTCTTTCAATTTCCCACCTCTCTTATTTCAGGAGTAAAACCAAATTCTGTTGCTGCTGTTGTTTTTCACTTGATATTAGCCAAAAGGCCGAGAAGTGATTGTTGTTGTTGTTCTTAAATAGTTCTTCCCAACTTCTTGAGCAAACATGATTCTTAGAGCCAGAAAGTTCCAGACACAGATCTTTTTAATCACCTTCCTGATTTGCTGTATTTTGGGTTTGCTATAAGTTCAATTATTTATCTTAACAGGAAAATGGTATATCCCCTATATATAATAAAGGAAACCCCCTTCTTTTGATCTCTTTATTGGAAAAAAAAAAGTATGCCAACCTTGGTAGGTGAAGCTGCAGTCTGGGTCTATGAGATTCAAATTCATGACCAAGGACCAACTACTTAACCAAAGGAGTATGAAAGATAAAATTCCAGAGCCACCTTGAGATAACTGGAAGGAACTCCAGGCCTCCCCACACCCCATTCTCTTGTTGCATAACACAGTCCCCAGTGACAGTGAGAGGCTGACCAGGCACAGCCCACCTAGGCCTGCACAAAGTTCACACACAAACACGCTGGGGAGTGACACTTGGTCTGCCTAGGCCTGCACAAAGTTCACACACAAACACGCTGGGGAGTGACACTTGGTCTGCCTAGGCCTGCACAAAGTTCACACACAAATAAGCTGGGGAGTGACACTTGGCTCCTTTGACATTTGAGGCCCAGCCTGAAAACCAGACTGAAAAACATAGCAGAACAAAAAGTTATTCCATCCACCAACATCTTACATGGAAAGACTGCATAGCTAAAATTCTGCCTGTTTTGAAGTAAGATCAAAAGACCATCTATTTGGTGAACTTATCTCTATGTTTACTTTAACTGAAACTCCAGGTTACCTTCGCCCATCTAGCCCAAGGTCAACTGCAGGAGTCAGCCTCTGTGAGCTCTTGACTACTAAGACCCTAGCAACTCCTGTTGCCGAAGCCCCCACCTATTAAAATATAACCCTGTGCCCATTTAAAACAGCCTGGCAGCTATATAGAGAGTCACTCTCCTATGGGCATGAGCCACAATAAGCTTCTGTAAGTTGCCAAGGTGAGAGAAAACCCAAGTGTGCCTGACTCCAAAGTACGTGTTCAAAACCACAAGCCTGGGCTTTGGGTGAAAGGAACTTCACAGATCCTGCCATCCCCAAGACTTTGTGTTTCCAAAGATCCCATTGCCACTGGGGCCTGGGATGGCTTTGCCCATCTCCCTATAATCAATGATAATGATAACTAATGTAATATCCTGATTCTGAGTCACTACAGAAAAAGTCACCTTATTTAAGCCTCATTCAATCCTTTGAGTAAGCAATTCCCCCTTGTTAAGTGATGAACCAAAGCTCAGAGAAGTTAAAGACCAATATTGGACCCTAAGTTGCTGGGATCCCAACACAGAAGCCTGACAGCAAAGCCCATCTCAACCTCTCCTCCTCATCGCCTCCCCTGGCAAGAGGTGCCCCTCTGGGCTTTAGAACTTTCTCAAAACAACAAGATAGCAGTTCAAGAGTAGGGTCCTGAGGTAGTCTCAGGACTACCAGCGGTCTGTGAGGGGACAGCTGGATTTCCAGGGACAAGGTAATGTGAAAAGCCCAAGTCCACCTTGGGACTGGTACCCTGGTGCCTTGCCCAGTTGTTGGGTGGAAATTGCATTACCCTCTCTTCATTGCCTTTTGGACTCTACTCTCTCTGTAATGACATGGAATGAAGGAAGACTAGTCCCCCTCCAGTGGCCTCAGTAAAAACCAGAGGTCTTCCCAAATATTGCTTTGGGCAGTTAACAACCCCCTAGAGCCAGCCACACTGCAGCCCATGGAAAAAGGGCAGCATAATCCCAACCCACACAACACTTGAGGAGAAGACTGCATGTGATTGGGGAGGTGGGAGAGGGCTGTAGAGTTGGGGTGAGAACTTCAAAATTTGGGGTCAGGTCTTTGAGACTGGTTCCCTTATCCTTATGGGTTAGAATCTTCACCAGGCCCCATGGGGTTCCTACTCCTTTTCTGACACAGCCAGCTCCACCACATCCCAGCACCTCTATCCCCCCTCCTCCCACCTACTGTTGCTATATTTAAACCCTCATCTGTCCTTTTCCTGTAGGATGCGAGTATTTTAAGGGAGTGACAGCGTGGTGCCGAAGGAGAGGCAGTGACACTAGCACTGTGGAAAGAAGCATGCCAGCTCCTCCCCTCTGTCTGTCAGATGCACCTGCCTGCCAGGAACTCCCCCGTCTATCTCCCATCTACCCCCTGCCCCCTGCTCTGACTCTCCCAGGAGGGACCTCACTGGGAGCCCTCCGCAGGACACTGAGAGAGAGGATCCCCAGGAGGTGAAGTCTGGGAAAACAAGACTCACAGTACCACAGAGGTCCCAGCAGTACCACAGAGAGACCTAATGCACACAAACTCATCCTTGGTCCGCGCTTGCAGACATGCCGTGAAACACCCCAGTGTCCGAGGGACTCACTGGATGGATCAACACACAGTCTAGAGGAGCCCTGAGGTGTCCTAAGCCTGGGGGATCCAGGGGACACGCTCTCAGGAGTGGAGATCAAAATCTGAAGGGAATATGAGATCTTCCATAGCTCCTAGAAGATCAGGAGCAAATTTGTCATTCTTGACCTCTCCCAACAAGGCCCCAGGGGTGGGGGCTGATAGGTGGGGAAATGGAGCTTCCTTACTGTTGCTGATTAGTGCATGAGCCCCAAGGGTGCAGAGTGGAATCAGAGACTCCTGAAGGGTCAGGGTGCATGCTGTGTTTACATACCACCAGTGTGTCTGTGTCCACCTGCCCAGAAGGCACAGGTGAGTTTTCAGGTCTCCGGTCTGGTTACAGGAAGAAGGACACACTCTGTTCTTGAACTGGTGGTGACAGCATGGCTTTTCCCAAGGGCATAGCTTTTTCATCACACACCCTTCAGCAAGCTAATCAATTTACACTGCAGAGAATGGACTTAACGGGAAAACAGCCTCCCAATGCAGAAGGAAAGACCTGAGTTAGGCCAAGGGAAATGTATTTGCTGTTTCTAATTAACTTGAGAACAGGCAAGCTGGAAACCCTATCCAAGGCCTGGCATCCCGAGGCTTTACCAGCTGCTGGGAGGGAGGTTAGAGAGCAACCTTCTAGGAGATCTTGAGCAACAAAATAAAAACTCATTTGGACTCCTGCCTGGGCCTTTTCTCTGCATGATTGTAGTTGGCATCTTGCCTCACTCCTGGTTCCTATTTTCAGTGTGTGTGTGTGTGTGTGTGTGTGTGTGTGTGTGTGTG
>RCUC01028157.1:0-11956 GCA_003697995.1 Taxidea taxus jeffersonii
TCCTAGTGTTCTGTTACGTTCTTTTACCTGGATGCAGCCTTTCCTTCCTTCCAGCTGTTTCTTCCCCTTGGCTGGGGCTGTAATCTCCACTATACAGAGACTGAAATATTCTGGGCTACTGAAAATACAAGAACACCATGAGTTGGATTCTTTTCAGGTGATTTAATCTTCCCAGGATATTGGAAAGAACGGCCCTTTTCCCCCTACCAGAGTCTTTTATGTAAATCTCTTTGTTTTCTTAGGTGTGTAGTTCTTTTGGTTTTATCATTTGTGAACAAAATTGCATTAGAGAATTGTCAGATTTCAAGAGATGCATTAAATTGCTTATTATAAAAATAATGTCCGTGAAATATAGGGAAAAGTGTGTGTGTGTGTGTGTGTGTATGATATGAAATCTGTTGCCATAAGTTATTCACGTGATCATTTTTGTGTATTCACACCTGTACGCTTGTGTTTGCTTTCAGGTATTTTTTAACTGAAAGCTTTGAAAACACAGATTGAGGTTTCTAGTGTGACTTGAGCCCTCGTCCAGAGGGAGCAGTTAGAAAGCTGGACATGTTCCTGCCGTGAGAGCCTGAGGGTGTGGGACACTGAGAGCAGGCTGATTGAGGAGAGTTACCAGTTCATGCAGGTTAATCTGGCCGTGGTGTGTCAGATGAGTTTCAGATAAGGCTTACGAAACCTTGTCTTTTTCTTTGAGGTGGCGGTCATTCAGAAGCTCTTAGTCTGTGGACTTTCCTTGTTCTTTCACTTGACCATCTCCAAAACGTTACCCGTGGAGTATAACATCGACGAGCATTTTCAAGCTACAGCTTCATGGCCGACAAAAGTCGTCTATCTCTATGTCTCTCTTCTGGCTGCCAGACCCAAATACTATTTTGCATGGACGTTAGGTAAGTCTCCTGGGAATGGACTGGACCCTGATCGCCATGAGGCACATCTTACCTGGTAGCTAGCGGGGAGAGCGCCCTTTTGAGGATTTGTAGTTAAAGACCAATTGGAAAAACGAGTCCTCCGAAGAAACAAACTTGACAGCTCATACCCTAAATACAAGGGAATAGCCTAGAAACTGTTAGGGTATGCTGCAAGCTATTATATCAGATAACAGTGCAAATGAATAAATCTACTGTTTAAAAAGATCCTAGTATAGGGTGCCTGGGTGGCTCAGTGGGTTAAGCTGCTGCCTTTAGCTCAGGTCATGATCTCAGGGTCCTGGGATCGAGCCCCGCATCGGGATCTCTGCTCAGCAGGGAGCCTGCTTCCCTCTCTCTCTCTCTGCCTGCCTCTCTGCCTACTTGTGATCTCTCTCTGTCAAATAAATAAAATCTTTTAAAAAAATAAAAAGATCCTAGTATATAATAACCTATACCTTCTGGGAGAACATGGTGTATTGTGTGGATTCTTAAAACTCTCTTTTCACTTTGTTTACTGCAGCCGATGCTATTAATAATGCTGCGGGCTTTGGTTTCAGAGGATATGATGAAAATGGAACAGCTCGCTGGGACTTGATTTCCAATTTGAGAATTCAACAAATAGAGGTTAGTCAATCATTAAGTCAGTTGCCTTGTGATACTTTACGTACCGTACTTTGCTTTTATGAGTTATGCTGTGATGTCCCAAGAGGTACTGAAGGCTTTTTATTACTAATAGTCATTCTTCTATTCAGCCAATATCTATCGATCATTGGCCTGTGCACCAGGCACCGGGGTCCATTGAGTAAGATCCAAGCGATCTGGGCCCTCATGGCTGTAATCTAGAGGGGGCCAACGGGGCACAGAAGGAAGGGCTGTAATCAGAGAGGTGTGGGGGGTGTGTGTGCTATAAGATAGGCTCCAGGTCAGATGAGATAGCTCCGGGAGGGGTCCCGAAGCAAGCAAGGTCTTAAGCTGAGTCTCAAAAGGTAAGAACCAGATTGCCAGGTACTCCAAAGAGAAGGGAACGGGGAACGTCCTGAGTGGGGGAGAAATGGTGTGTGGCTCACGTAGGGAGTGGTGACAGATGAGTCTGCAGAAATCCAAGACAGGCCCAGACATTCTCAGAGGCCCTGTTAGGAGTTTGGAGGTCTTATAAGAGCGATGGAGTATTGTGGGTAGGTTTTATGCAGACGAGTGAGATGATCCCGGCTGTGGTCTGGAAGGATCTGCCTCCATCAGATAGAATGAGTTGCCCTCGTGGGACAGAGCAGTCTGTTAGGAGGGTGTTATGTTAATCCAAGTTGATGGTGACCTGAACCAGGGCAGTGCCAGAGGTTGGAGAGTCGTAAACACCTGGGAGCGCCGTTCCAGAGACTCAGCACAACTCGCTGTTACACTGGCCTCAGCAAGAGAGAGAGGAATCAGGACCAGAGACCTGGCCTGAGCCAGTTTTATGGGTGACGCCTTTCACTGGGAGAAGGAACAAAGAACAGGCACAGGTTTGAAGGGAAAGTTGCTGTGTGTTCAGATTTCAGACTTAACTGCGTTGTCCAGCAAGCAAGTAAATGACCAGACACGAGCTGCAGCAGCCAAGTCAGAGATCCTAATGGGGGAACTGTGAACACGTAGCATTTCAGGCTTTGAAATGAGAAACCATGAGTGTAGCCATGAGAGAGCACCGAGAGAGCGAGAAGGGCTGGGAGCCGCCTCCCCCACCACCCCGCTCCCCAGAGCACCTGGGCTTGCGGGCCAGGCAGAGGCAGGCAGGTCAGGAGGAGGACCTAGAGAGAGAGCAGCAAACCCAGAAGAAGGTTTGCCAGCCCGAGAGACTTATTCCAACAAGACAAATGACCAGAACTTGAGGGGGAAGGTCGAGAGACAAGTGGGTTGGGCACCTTCGCATCCCTGAAGGCTCGTCCCTTGCGCGGGACAGTCAGTGCGTGTGGATGCGATGCCCTAGGAAATACAGCGCCGTCCCTCGGTGCTTGCAGGACGGTTAGACCCGACTGGGTCTCTCGATCTTGCTCGGTTTAGAGGGAGTGTAGAGCATGCGGAAGTAAGTTAAACACCAGGTCTGGAAGCGGGGGATTCTGTAGGAGAAATAACTCATTTTTCCCCAGTGAATAGATGACATGGGAAAGTGGGGGGGCAGAGAGGGGCTGTTACGGCTGAAAGGAAGCTTGAGCCAGATGCCCTGTGTGCACCTTCTTGGGATCCCAGGGAACAGACCAACTGGAAAAACATGTTTTCAAATACTCGGCGCTATTGGAACACAAAAGGGGTATTAGGTGATTATATTAAGGAGTAAGAATTAGTTCTGTTAGTTCTAATCTTGGTTTTTTAGAAGTCCAATAGACTCGGAACTATTTCTAGGTGAAACAAGGTGTCTGGTGTTTGCTCTGACATTCTCCGAGCAATGTCGGTAATAAAATGGGGAAGCGGAGGGGAAAACGGGTAATTGTGGAAACCGAGTGACAGATAGCCGGCAGGGTTTCTGACTTCCTGTTCATCACGGCTGCCCTGTGGACCCTTGGAGACATGTTCTTCCTCATCTCAGTACTGCGCGTACCTCATATCGGTGTGTGCTACTATGTACGTGTGCACGTGTGTTTATACGTGAAAAGAGGAAGACTTTTTACCCCCGAGAACCGGGTTTTACCGTCTTGGGAGCGATATTACCCTTGTTGGCGATGCACAGTGTGAGAGAAAGTGAAGAGTAAAGGAGTTTGTTTTTCTGAAGGAGGGAAGGGTGATCAGTGTTAAATGCTGCTGAGATGTGCGGAGAGAGAAGGACTCACGAGTGCCCTCAGCTGTGACGACATGGGAGTTTCCTGATGATTCTGGTAACAGTTTCCAGGGAGGGATAGGCATAAAAGCCAGATTGTACAACTCTTAGGTATTTATTACCTGTACAGGGAAGGACATGATAAGGACATAGCTACAAGTGATTGAAGGAGAAGTTTTTGTTTTGTTTCATTTTGTTTTAAAATGGAGAGATTGACATAGGTTTACCAGTTAGACTATTTGAAGACAGTGTGAAAATATGGTAGAGGGTGAGGAATCAAGGATTTTGATGAGAGTAGGAAATGGACCGTGGGCTTTAAATGGCGGGAAAGAACTTAAGATGCAAGGAGGAGATGGTTACAGAGGAAGGAGGAGAGGTAGGGGACTCGAAGTTCCCTCTGAGGTCAAGGGGAAGCTTTTATGGGAGAGGCTTGCGTGGAGAGCCTAGAAAGCTGGGAAGATGGTAGTTCAGGTGGGGCCAAGGTTCCGGGTGGCCACAGGTGGTGGCTGAAGAGACATGGAGGTGAGGGGATTGAGAGACCGTGGCTTGATGGGACATCCCGTCCCGAGAGTCACCGAAGGGTCATTGAAAGGTCATTTACATATCAGGAATGTCTGGGATAATTCGACGACAACCCCGATAACCGTTAACGTATAGGAGGAAATGTTAACATATAGGAAAAATTTATCTCATAGATGGCTTTTACAATAAAGGAATTCCGCTCACACATGATGTTACTGTGTTAGAAAAGCAGTATTAAGGAAAGAAATCAGTACCCTACCATCAATGTCAAGTAACCTAATTTTAGCACAATAAAATGTTATTACTGATATTTCAAGTTTCATCATTTCGTGGGCCAAAGAAAAAAGTTCTTTTGTTTTTCAGATGTCAACAAGTTTCAAGATGTTTCTTGATAATTGGAATATTCAGACAGCTCTTTGGCTCAAAAGGTATGTTCCTTCAGGAACAGGCTTTAGCTGTGCTATGGCGTCTGATACTTGAGGTCAGCCTTCTCTGAGCTCTGATTCTTGATTAAATTTACGGTGTGTCGAGTGATCTTGTGACCTTAGCGTTAACCAGGAAGCACTACTAACAGTGCTAACAGTGTTCTGAAGCGAGAGTCTATCAAATATGAGAACTTTTCCACCTGACCAGTGAAAGTAGCTCTTGCTGACTTCTTGGTCCATCCTCCCCACCCTCTCTGGGGTCTGGGATCATCAGTGTCCTCCTACTCTCATTCCCTGGAGAGGTGGTTAAGTAAAAACAAAGTAGCTACACAACCGCACTACAGATGCCCTAGATTTTTCCGGAACAGTTCCAGTGTTAAAATATTTCAATTTGACAGATGCCTCTGCATGTTAGGCACAGGATGCAAGGATGAGTCCGACAAAAGGACCCGGCTCCTGTAGCCAGAGTCCACAATCTTGTTGAAAACAGGGCAGTGTCACCAACGTGCGCCCTTCCCAGTAGGGAGGAGGAGCAGGGAGCTTGAGTAGGGGCGGCACAGCCAGGGGGTAGGGGAGGGATTATGGGTGCCAGGATCCATGACAAGTGTTTGTCACATGGCCATGGGGGGAGAGACAGGCAGCCCAAGTAGAGCAATATCTGTCAAGGACAAAGTTAGGAAATCACATAGAAATTCCCACTGACTCTGCCTCTTTGTTCCCAGTGAGACCTGTTACTCTGCCTCAAGTTTTTTCTATAGTATAGCTCTAAGTACTGATCTGCATCAAGCTGTCTTTTTTTGGGAATGTCCTTTAATTTGTGACAAGTTCAGCATCTTTATCCCTGGAAATACCCACCATAGGATAGTGTCACTTGCTGGTACCGTGTAGTCTCCCCATGGGCTACAGAACCCCCTAACTCCTCTGTTGTGTGATTTTTGTTATTGTTGTATTTAAAACATTTTTTTTTATTTATTTGACAGAGAGAGAGAGATCACAAGTAGGCAGAGAGGCAGGCAGAGAGAGAGAGGGGATGGCAGGCTCCCCGCTGAGCAGAGAGCCCGATGCGGGGCTCGATCCCAGGACCCTGAGATCATGACCTGAGCCGAAGGCGGAGGCTTTAACCCACTGAGCCACCCAGGTGCCCCCTACTGTTGTATTTTAAATTCGAAACCCGTAGGGACACCTGTCTGGCTCGGTCAGTGGAGCACGTGACTCTTGATCTTGGGGTCATGAGTTTGAGCCCCATGCATAGAGATGCCTTAAAAAAATAAATTTGAGGGCGCCTGGGTGGCTCAGTGGGTGAAGCCTCTGCCTTCGGCTCAGGTCATGATCTCGGGGTCCTAGGATCAAGTCCTGCATCGGGCTCTCTGCTTGGCAGGGAACCTGCTTCCTCCTCTCTCTGTCTGCCTCTCTGCCTACTTGTGATCTCTCTCTGTCAAATAAATAAATAAAATCTTAAAATAAATTTGATACTGTTGGAAAACCTTATTTTCATCTGAATGCTCTACTTACAGAGAAATTTTAGACTAAGCACCGCCAGACTTGCCAGAAAGAAGTGTTGTTAGGTCAGTTGAAAGTTCTTAATTAAACGACAGTCATTAAAGAAAATTTGTAAAACAATGTAAAGTAAAATATCTGTAACATTAAAGATGTTTTGGTAACTCATGTAGATTTCTAGACACTGGCAGTGCTAATTTTAGCTATTACATATACCATAAAAAGATGAAAATCGAATTTATTTTTCTCGGTACATAGGAGTTTTTAGTAGCCGTCACCTCCTTGAGGTCACAGGTCAAGTTATTGCTGATGTTAAGTGGCAGCTGCTTTCCGGGGTCCCCTCTGTCCTGTCAGCTAAGAAAAGAGTGATCTCTGTGGACTGTCTAAACGCGCTCTGCGGTTTTCTGGCTTCTAGGGTTTGTTACGAACGAGCCTCCTTGAGTCCAACTATCCAGACGTTCATTCTGTCTGCCATTTGGCACGGGGTCTACCCGGGATATTACCTGACGTTTCTCACAGGAGTGGTGATGACACTGGCAGCGCGAGCTGTGAGTATCCAGAATTCCACTTGGTGCTGCGGTGTGGCCCCCCGCGCCGGTGGAGGAGGCTGCGGCCGCTTCTGCACACGGGCTCGGGAGGGGCGCGCCTGGCGCGTCTGTCGCGGCCTCCCGGGCCTCCACACTTGGTTCATCTGAGGAGACTCGGTGCGTGGGAGGCACCCACAAAGCGTTCATCGTCTCGGCGGAATCTTCTGCACGAGAGCTAAAAACTGAGCTCAGTAAAGAGGGCTTTAACCCTTTAGAAAGGTTTCCTGGAAGCTGCCACCTCCGAGCCGTCTTTCAGATGGGGTTGGGCCACGAGCAGTGCGGACGGGGGGCGGACACGGTGCTTCGGCGCGCTGGCCTGGGTGGAACCTGCACTAACATTGTGGGAAACAGTTGAGAAATTAGGCTGGTCACATGGGTGGACAAAGCGGAAAGACGATTTAGCGTAAGTCCTCGAAAGTCAGGGGACAGTAACATGACAGGAACGGTGTTTGAACGGGCTTCTGCGGCGCGCACCAGTGAGAAGCCTTCACTGATCAAGCCGGCAGGTATTTAGGCAATTTTCAGGTACCATTGAGGGGTGCATGAGGGGAAGCTCAGAGACATACTAACCAAGGGCCGCACCTGCTGATTGTTCCTGGTCTAACGGGGGCACAGAGCGCATGTGCCCACGTGTGTACCCGCGTGTGTGCGCGCCCGCCACGGGGCGTGTGTGAGACATCCGTGGCCTTTGTAATAAGTAACGTAGTTGTTTCGAGGTGAAAGAAGTCCTTCTGGTTGGGGTGACCCGAGGTGGCCTCATTAAGAAAGTTTGGTTGGATTTGGGCTTTGAAGGAACGTTACTTCAAAGGTGAGGGCAGTGTGATGGGCGTAGACATGACATTAGCAGAACCAAGTTGGAAAGTGCCCGGCGTGTTTGGAAAAGACAAGTCAGTCTGGCTGGAGCAGAGACATCGTGAACACCGGAGGGGTGAATAATTCTGGAAGGGCAAAGGAGTGCGGGGGAGGGGGGGGGGGGTGTCTTAGAAGAACTTGGACACAGACCAGGAAAGGGCCTAACCCGCATTCTGTCTGTGTACCTGGGAGCCACGGGAGGTTTTTGAGCAGAGGAGGGAGCGCTGAAAGCCATGCTTCAGGAGGACTGATTTGCCATCGGTGGATGGGAGGGGAGAGGGTGGGCAGCTGCTGCAGCCGCGAACCGGGCAGGACTTGGTGGGCGCCGGGATCCCATCTGGCTGCTAGGAACCATGGTCTCTCTGTGGGAGCTCCATTAACCGTGCAGCAGGTCACTTCTGAAAAACCTGGTGGCATCCTCGCAGCGGGGCCATGCTTCACCTCTGAGGGTGTTAGGCAAAAAAAAGCAGGGAGCACAGCGGAAAAGAGGACATAATGTTTGGATAAGTTTGTGTGTTTCAAAACTGGAACGTTCTGATTAGGAACACGTATCTTGAGACTAGTGTGCGTTGTGGCCCTTTATTCCTGTAAGTGTGTTTCGATCTCAGCTCAGGGCATGGTGCGCATCTGTCTTGCACAAATGCAGAGCCTAGAGGAGAGGGACGGTGTCTCATTCTGTCATCGCAGGAAAAGTGAAAACAGACAGAACTTTATTTACTTTCTATACTTCACCAAATATGAAGGAGCTCTAAGGGTGTTATTTTTAACTTTTTAAGAAACTTTTAATGCACTTCAAATCTGCAGAAAAGTTGCAAAGCGCTCCCGCGTGCTCTCTGCCCGGAATCCCACGTTTTGCTCTCTCCCTGTCTTTTATACCCCTGCGGATTGGTTTTTCCTGAACCGACCTCTCCGGGGGTGGCCTCGTGGTTGACGTCCCTCCGCCAGCCGTGCGTGGGATTTGCAGCCACTCCTCATCCCTGGACCAGCAGACGCCGTCAGTGTGATTTTATAAACAACGTGAAAAATAGAGCAAGTGTTTGTTTCTTTATTTCAGATGAGAAACAACTTCAGACATTATTTCCTCGAGCCTCCCCAGCTGAAATTACTGTATGACGTTCTCACGTGGGTAGTGACTCAGGTGGCGATAAGCTACACAGTCGTGCCATTCGTCCTTCTTTCTGTAAAACCTTCGTTCACGTTCTACAGGTAAGTGTCACTCTTGCCGAGACGCGGGGGGAATTGCTTTGTTGCAAAGAGCGAGCTCTCTGCTCCTGGGGGGGCGTGGAGAGACAGCACCGCAGCCTGACTTTCCGTAGCCTTGTCATCGCAAGCCGGCAAGTCCCAGGCTTCCGATGGAATGCTTCCCACCCCTCAGCCCTCGGAGGAGGGTGATTTAGAAGCGTCTCAGCGGGGTGAGCCCACCTCGGATCTCTCCGACGTTTAACAGGAAGGTGTGGATGTTCTTTTTACACTCGGACGTTAGCTAGACTTACCACGGTGATCGTTTTGCAACATGCACGTACATCGAGTCACTGCGTTGTACACCCAGGGCTAATACAGTGTCGTAGGTCACCTGTACCCCTGGTAAGGACAGCGACATCGGGCTGGATGCAGCTCGCGGGCCGGAGTGTGCTCAGCCCTGCTCTCTACACCTGGGGTCCGGGTGTAGGAGTTCATGTGTCCAAGCAGAGGCTCAGGTGGCACTGGGGATATTCTGGGAACAGAAGCAAGATAGATCTTTTGGCGGTCACGAGTGAGTCCTGGTAGAGTCTGTGCACCGGGAGTTCAGGTCATGTTAACTATGAAAAGGAAAGGATAGGATAACTTATAAAATAAGATGAACGATAGAGAATATGACAGAGCAGTTTAAAAAAAGAGAAAAAAATGTAGCTTGTTCTTTATGAGGAATTGTTCTCTTAGTTGCTGTAGTCAAAAAAAAAAAGAAAAGAAAAAGAAGAATCACTTCTATTTCATGAATTTGTTCCCTTCTTACCCTTTTATGTTTCACAGATACTTTGTCTTCCCTATATTAGAGAATTTCTTGTTTTGAATCCCCTCTCTTACCTCTCTCTTTTCTCCCTTGCCCACCAGATCCTGCTCTGGCCGTGTTAGTGGTATCTTTGGATTAAAAATTCCGCCTCTCGTAGAGTCTCCAATACCCTAGCGTTCAGAACAACGGCACAGAGCATGTGGTCAAAAATTATTGCTGTAACTAAGGCGATATTCGTATAGAAAGACCTCATGCAACTCCAGCTGAAGTTCCCCTTTCCGCAAACTTGTCCCACATATTTACATGTTTGAGCAGTTGGTTCGCTTTTCTGTCCCAGGTACTTTGGTCACAGTCACTTGTGTTTCCAACTCTAAAAACAGCCCCCGTGGCACCTGATTGCTCTGACTTCAGGAATAATGCTTCTGGTAATATCTGTAATACCATGGCCTTTCTTTACTTTGTGCCGGCAGCCCTCAAGCGGCAATCTCCCTTACTCACGTCGGGGGTGGGGGTGGGTCTGTAACTTAATTAGGGACCAGGCACAGCCCAGGAGGCCAGAGCGTTCAGGTCCCCTCGTTCAGGTCCCCTCGAGCTCTGCCTTCTCTTTGTTCCCTCTCTGGGTTTGCTTCTGCGGATTTGAGAGATGATTTTCAAGTCGCCGCAGCTGCTAATAAGTACCGTTTTGTTTTTGTTCTGTGTAGCCATGGACTTATGACCCTTGCTGAGGAACGTAATACGATCCCTCGCATCGTGCTTTTAAGAGGCCTGGATTTATAGGGGCTTTATAAATGTGCACTGGCCCAGCTGGAGCGCTTCGCCTGGGGGTGGGGTGCGCTAGGGGCCAGAGTGCGCGGGAACCGAGTGGACGTGTGCAGGGTCGCGGGCGGTGACATTTCCACCAGGATGCCGTTGCTAAGGATTCATCCTGAGAACTTAATAAAGTAAACTCTGTCCTTTTTCTTTTAGCTCCTGGTATTACTGCCTGCACATTGCTGGTATCTTAGTATTATTGTTGTTGCCGGTGAAAAAAACTCAAAGAGGAAAGACCACACATGAGAATGTGCCGCTGTCGCGATCCGAAAAGTGTGACGAAAGAGGAAATTCTTTGGGACAGAATAGTTTTTCCACAACAAACAATGTTTGCAATCAGAATCAAGAAATAGCCTCTAGACATTCATCATTAAAGCAATGAAGGGGAAACTCTCTGATGGCTATTTTGTCTCTGTTAACAGAAACCAACCTTAGCACCTTCTCGAGGGGTTTGTGTTCGTTTGCAAAGGGATGATGTGGGGGCGATTGGGACGGAGCTAGATGGGCAGTTTCCTGTGGAGTGAACAACCCCTCCCATGCCATGTCCCTGTGGGCCACGCCTTATCTAAAAATATTTCCATTATTCCAATGGGCACTCAGGACCTCAGCAGGTGTCCGTAGGGTCATACGTGTGCCCTGTTGCTGAATGTACGTTGCGTATCCCAAGGCACTGAAGAGGTGGAAAAATAACGTGTCGATCTGGGTGATTGAGAGAAGTTACCTTTTCCAAATGAATGTCTTGCCTTAAACCCTCTCTTTCCTAAAATATTGTTCCTAAATGGTATTTTCAAGTGTAATATTGTGAGAACACTATTTCAATATTTGATGTCATGTGCTGTAAAGGAATTCTGGAGGAATTTGGAACAGGATTTTTAAGATTGTGGACACTTTAAAAATGCAATAAACATCTCAGTATTTGAAGGGTTTTCTTAAAGTATCTCAAATGACTACAGTACATAGCAAAACCGTCAACAGTGATGGAGCCAAATTATGGGCAGCTTACTGTCCTGGAGAGTTTAATTACTTTGTGTCAGTCTGAGCCCATCAAGGGAGAATTTCTTCAACATAATTAAAGGTTGGTAATGTGATATTTTAAGCCTATTTTCTTAAAAAAAAAAAAAAAAAGGAAGAAAGAAAAGAAAACTGAGCAAGAGAAGATGACAGAGGAAGGAAGGAAGGCATGAATGAAGCAAGCTCCGTGTCGACTGGGGCAGGAGCTGGTGACAGGGCTGGGACAGGGCACAGGTGCTCCCCAGAAGTGCTCTCCTCCTTTCTTTCTCTGAGTTCTTTGTGATTCTGTGAAGACATAAACGTGTAAGTGACTTTTGAATATGTTGGACTTTAAGTGAAACTTAGCAAGCATAAATTATATAGAATTATGGAGGGATTATGAAAATAGCCTTGGTAGATTGCATGAGGATCGTGAGGGAAAAATCACGGAGTAAGGTGACTATCTGTCTAATCACTTCCTTGTCCTTGACAGCATAACTTGGAATCGGGAAAGTCTTAGGGAAATGAAAGCTTACAGTCATTGGGTCTGACCCTCATTTTTAGAGACTAAAAGAAATTAGTTC
>RCUC01028250.1:0-14906 GCA_003697995.1 Taxidea taxus jeffersonii
CCCCCCCCCCCATGTTCTCCCCTTTGCAATCCAGACCAGAGCCCGCGCGCGGAGATTTCCTGACACCGAGTCTGTGCGCGAGCACTTTTTTGTTCAAACTTACCATTTACAAAGAGAGGCGAGGCTTTCTGCTAAAACAGTTACCACTCTAATCATCTGTACAACAATATTTGCTATCAGGCATTCTAAATAGATTATCACCAGTCCATCTGTGTCATTATTGATTTATAAGGCTTTAAGCAGCTTTAGAATGGAAGCTTTCCCACTGAAGGGTTTCTTGTATAAATCAGAGCCGTGCCCAAATATAGCAGCCATCACTCAAGATATTGTTCTTAAAATCATAACAAGAAGGAGAAAATGATAAATTGCTTGTAATATACTGATCCAAACTGATATGCAAATCTTGTTTTTTAAATATATTACTTGAGTAAAAAGAGGCATCATTAACATATGAATGCTATATGCAAATGATAGTGACAGAGCAGATGTTGGCGCATGTAATTGACCTATATGTGAATTGCATCAGAGCCTTAACTCTATTAATTCACTACCCAGTAACTAGATATTGTCCAAAAAGTACATTCTTTGAAACCATATACTGGAAGCAAAGCTGACAGGGTTCCAAGGATTCTGAAACAAGGTCACTGTCACTAGTATTTTGCTGTCATCTGCATTCCCCTTCTTATGGATGACATCATCACGGGGCCGTGTAAATCGATCACTTAATAGCATTTAGAAAATACTGCAGTGGGGAACAGGTTATAAAAAAAAAATGCCCCAGTTTTATTCCTTTTCTTGGCAGAAATGTCATACCTCTTAAACTGAGGGTTTGTGCATGAGTGCACTGTGAAACACACAGATGCCATTTTATTCCCCGTCTTTATTTTTCCACTTCTTCTCAGAATGACATTAAATTGTATTAAATAGCCTTTTGTCCACAGGGCACAGACCACCCCGCATATGATAATGTATTAATGCCCCACGTTCCAGCCACTGAGCTGAAACATTCTGAGACTTGGAGGATAAGTATGAAGCACCATTGTGTGTATAGCCTGCTAACAACTGTGACACATACTAATAGAAACATACCTAATAAATTACTGCTTTCAGGTCTAGCAAGCTGACATTTCTCTGCAAGGGACAATTTTATATTTGTGGCGCAGAACAAAATTGCTTCATATGAAGCCACTGTGGATTAGCATAAAAATTAACACTTAAATTTCGGCTTATTTTCCACCCTCTCCTCCTGCCACAACAATCAATTCCTCTTATAAATCTGATTAGATTTTATGATGCTTATTATTCAGAGCATGTCTCAACACAGCATTCACAGGCTTGAAGACTATTTGTTTAAATAGAAAAAAGAAGCAGATAAATCTATAGGTATTTTTTATTACCCCATTCCCCACCAGTTTCTTTCTCATATTGTAACATCAGTAATTGATTGCACACATTAATTAACATGTAAGGTAGAAATTCTGCATTATGCATGATTTATTTTCCTATCTGGTGAGTAGGTTTGTCTGCTGCCCTTGTGTTTCTAGGACATTGGGCTCGATTCTGGTCCAGACATAAATGCCAATGCTCATTCCCCCTGAAAGTTATTAATGTCAGATATGAAATGAGATTTTTTATTTCACCTGCTTACTAATCCACAAAAGCTGTTTTGAGTGATGCAGGCTTAAACGCCAAAATTTGAAATGATATATTGCTATATCTGATAACATGCAAATATGTTCATTAGACATAATTTAGCAGGAGAGAATAGCAACACTTTTATAACAAGTCTAGGTCAAAAATGGTTGTTAATTAAACAAGTCATGAAAAATGGCATTACAAGGAGACTGTCCAGCAGACACCAGACTTTCTAATGATATGCCGCTGGTAGGTACCCAACGTTTCCCACTAAAACGGAGAAGGGGGAAAAAAACAACTTTCTGAGCATTTCATATAATCTAAAGCAAGGTTAACAAAACTATACCCACATTAGGAACCTCAAACTGATCGCATATTCTTCTTAGATTTCAATGGTAACACACTATACTTCTCCATTTGAAGATGTGATTTCACTTTCTGTCTTAGTGGCTTAAAGTGATTGATATGGTTGACTCCTTCACAAATAAACCAGAAAAGAAATTAATATTATATCCGGCCATGCTTCTAGCTGCCCTGAGTGTTTATGGCTGTGTATTTTAAACCAAGAAGAGCAATAAGCATAGGGACGATTGGTCGGTGAGGGCAGGGTTGGGGAGGGAGGCGGGTGGAGGTCGAAGGCAAGGCACAGGGGAACTTGATGCCTGTGTCTCCCTTTTCTGGTAGTCCTTCCCAAGGGGACGCTTTGGTTACCTAGGGAACCAGCTGTAGCAAGAACTCTTTTAATTGGCCATGAGTTGAAATTCAAATGGGCGGGGTTCTGATAAGTAGGTACTCCAGGCCATGTTGTAGTGAGTGGCTTGGCTTCTTGGGGTGAGGCTTCATGAGTACCTAGGGGAAGGAGGGTACCTTGGGAGTGAAGTGCAGTCTAACGGAAGGCTGGGGGAGTTTCCAGCTGGCCACCCATGCCACCTTCTCTGCCGTGAGGGAAGTCGTCATAGAGGGGGAAGGGCTGAAAACATCTTCTGGGACCAACAGATGCCACCCAAGCCCACCTGGGTGAAGCCATCCGTGAGTTGGTGTTCTACTTATCCAAAGGATCCTTGTAGCTGGACACTTGAAGCCCAGTCTGTAAAGCAGGGAAAACACCTCCATGCATTTGGAGTCATGCACAGTAAGGGAAGTTGAATGGGAGAGTGAAAAACCAATTCAGCGAACAAAAAGAAGTCCACATCTAAGCCACTGGAACAATCAACCTGCATTCATGACACCAACTCAGGCACAAAAGTTATGTCTAAGCCTCACCCATTTGGTGTGGGCAGGTCCGTCCCCAAATACTTCATGTCCAAGTGTAAAATACTCTCGTGCTCAGCCTGGCTTGCAGACAACATACTAATATGGCTGGAAATCTCACCTCATCTTTGTATTGCATTTTATGGTTTCTGTGCTTCTCAACACAGAATCTCAACTAGTGAACCAGGCACCGTGGCTTTCATCTCCCCCATCCTTCATTGATAATGTGATATTCTACAAAAGAAAATGGATGGAAACTTGGTGGAGGAAGAAAAGGAAATGCCCATTCTACAGACACTTTGGTATCTTTTTTATCCCCGTGGAGCCTTTCCCTGCATCCACTACCCAGTCCACATGTGCCCCTTGTGAGTTTAACTGGACAGACAGCCCCTCCTGTCCTCCCTGTCGCAACGCAGTCCTGGTTCCTGGACATAACTGTCTACTGATTCCCCATGGGGGATTCTGACAGGTCTCACATTCTAGGAGGAGGCCAAGGATTGGGTCAGGGTCACAAGACTTGTTGAAGAAGCCCTGGGGGGACCCTATAAACCCTCAGGCAGTAGGGAAGCCCTGGGAAGGAAGATCTCAAAGACCCCAGCACAAAACTGATATTTGGATATCCCAGTCACGGTCGACAGGTTTAATGGTGTGTCTCATGGGCCAGTGATTCCTTCTTGGGGGCCCCTGATACTACATACCCGACTTCATGGGCCTCCACATCCGATGATGAGGGAGATAGCCAGGGTCAACCTGGGGTCACGCTTAAACTATCCCACATTTCCCCAAAGCCTTGAATTCATTTAAAGTGTTTCATCCGTTGAATGAATGAACTAACGCATCCATGAACAGATAGGAGAAGAAGTGAATGAATGCGGAAAGGCACGTATAAATGGATGGATGGAGAGATAAGGACTGAAAGGGTTTTTTAAAAGCAGTAAATGCATGAATTAATGTGTAAATGCAAAAATGCATATGTAGAGGAAAAGTGCCTCAGGAGTGGATGAAAGAAAACCACTGATATCTTTTTAATAAGCAGGTATCCACACGGTTCTCCTGCAGGCCCGCTCAGGGGGCTGATGGACAACGTAAGAGAAGAAAGAGTAAGCAAGTTCTTGTTCTTTGTCATGGGGTTTGGTCGCCCGTCCTTGGCTTCGAAGCTTCCCACCTCTCAAGATAAGCATGTGGGCCAGCCAGTAGGATTCTGCACAAACTCTCCCAGGCTCATGAAGGAGACAAATATTCCCGCCCCCTGGCTGAACCTGGAGGATGACAGAGGTCAGTGAGCTGGGTCTGACCATGAGACAGCTGGCCCGGTACAATCCTGCACCTGCTGCACACTGACAGAATCTTCCCGGGAGGCAGGAGCCACAGCCGTCAGGGGCATACATCCTCGCCCAGTGCCCAGTACATGCCGGCACTGAAAGGACGAGCCACACATCGCCTGAGCCTCCATGGATCCACCCACTGAATGGGGACCACACAACCAAAAGAGTGTAGCTCGGGGTCTGGCGCCAGTGACTGCTCAACGAACAGCCATCATCATCCGAGACTGCTGAGCAGTTCTGCCTTGTGGTTCTGGGTCCCCTGCTCGGGGAGGGTTTGCTCCCAGGTGGACATCCAGCTCTACCAAATGTATTGGTAGCCAGGCTCTCCAAAGCAGGGGACTAGCCCGTAGGAACCCTCATGACTCCCTTCAAGTATATATTTTATGTCTTCCACCAAGCTCCACTGACCTGCCTGAACATAGATACTTTCTACTTAAAATGACTATATAGGGTTCATCTTTGTAATGCTTTGCTCTTCTGTAGAACTTACTTTCCTATCTACAGAACCAAGAACTTGGTCTAGATCGTGGGTTTCCAGCACTTCTGAGCCTAGTCCTTTTCTGAGGAGGTCTTCCCACATGTGAGCTGATGAAGACCACAGTCAAAGCTGCAGAGGAGAGCCCTGAGTTCTCCCCTTCCTGCGGCTCTCACGACCTCTCCTTAGAACTTCTGGGGGTGTCATGGAAGCCAATTTGAGAACTGTTGGACTGGCGACTACCGGGTGGCCAGGAAACTGTGACTGTTAGTTGCATGGGGAGACATGTTCTGGATGCCTGGGAGTCAGCAGGACTGCATGCCCACCCCAGGATAGTCCTGAACACCCAGTCATCCTGGTGTTGCCTAGGGGCACAGAAGCTAGACAGATGCCCCCAGCCCTGACTAGCCTCCAGCACCTTCTTCTACGTCTAGCTCTGCAATTAGTGCCAAGCCAGCTCCCTCTGAGGCAGGCACTCAGACTCAGACCTAGGCAGGAGCCCTGAGGAAGACTACAGTCTTCTTGGGTCTACGGCTCCTATGGGCAGCTAAAAAGTTGCTGTCTTAGGCACATGTTAGGAGAGCAAAACACCCTTAAACAGATTGGCCATGAGACCCTCTCAGAGATCATCTCCCAGAACGAAGACAGAAACTCATCTGAAATGTCTCAAAGTGGACTGACTGCATTTTCCACTTTCCTCCCTCCCACCTTAACTGGAGGAGGGAAACTTTGACTCCAATTTCCATTATCTGCACACCACCTTCTCCTTACCCCATCCGCTTAGACCTGCGCCATTACCTAGTTATGAATCTTCTTGAAATCGACTCACGGGTTTCCTTCCATCGATTTGTTCCAGATGGAAATTTTGTATAATACTGCCCGAAATAAAAAAAGTATTTATTCCTCATTTAATAGGTAAACAATGTCCTTCCGTATCAAAGAGGAAAACACTCTGCCATGTTGAATCTGATGTCATCTCGGAGCAGCAGAGGGCAGGCAGTGCAGGGCAGGGAAGGGGCACACCAATATTGGGGGAGGGGCTTGGCCATGAACCCTCCCCGCCACTACATTCCTGACTCGAGCACCCAAAAACCTGGCTGAGTCCCAGTTTCCTGGTCTGTGAAATGGGATGATAGTCGTACCTATCTTATAAGGTTGTTTTAAGAAATGAATTAAGTAAGATAATTAATTAATCGAGGTGACAGGCCTGGCATGTAGTTGACTATTGTTGTTGTTGTTATACTAAAACATAAGTCAGGAGGAGGGGGAAGATCTCACAGACCTGGCCATCTATCATGGGTCCGCCACAGAATGTGGGCTCTCATATACTGAAGACAAGCTGAGTGAACAGGGACAAGGCCAGGGGCGAAGCATCAGCAGCCCGGTCCTCACCCAGCCTCACTGCTAGCCCACTGGCAGCCTCTGGAGTCCCATCCCTGTGCGCCTGGACTCTTCCAAGTCTACAATTTGAGGATTGAACCCAGAGGTCCCCGAAGGACCTTCTGGCCATGGGGAAGTCAAGTTCCCAAGCCCAGCACCAGCCCAGCCTTGCTAAATATCGACTCTGCTCCAGCTTCCAGGCTGCGGCAGGTGCTGGTGAGGGAGGTGGGGGGAGGGAGGGGCAAGAAACTGAGACATAAGGCCTAGGGTTGGCACATGTCGGGTCCCCAGTCTGATACCCCTAACTGGCAGAAGGCCTCTAGTGCGAGGGATGGGACCTGAGAGTTGGCCCAGGGGTGCACATCAGCACAGCTCCCAACTCCCAAGGTATAGCACCCTAGGCTGGGTCTCTTCCTTGGCCTGCTTTCTGAGGGCCACCCATGGCCTTGACTCACTTCCTCAACATCTTCTGCTTTGTGACCATTCACATCCACACATTACCTTAAAGAAGTCCCGAAGAGGCAGACTTCATAGGAGACCCTCAGCGATAACCAGCCTCCTGCCTCCTCTCCAACCCCCACCACCCGCATCCATGGGTGAGACTTTCTCAGGAGCAGAAGCATGTATGTGTGTCCTGAGCAGCATCTGGGTCCCCCAAGAACAGGTCACCATCTCCCAGTTTTTACAGCAAATCATCCCTCCACGAAAGTGTACCCATTTTACAGATATAAACAAGAAAGGCATGCCCTCAAGAATCTGGTAGAAACCATGGGCCTTCGTCATGGCAACTTCACGCATGCATGTTAGAGTGTTTCTCCCATTGCCTGGAGGCTCTGAACCTCCTCTGGGACCCCTAGTCAGCAGCCCTGATGCCCATCACCCCCCGCCCTCCTTGCCTCTAGATGGGCATCGGCCTGCCCAGATTAAAGACCTTCCTGCAGGCACCATCCCCCCCATCCCAAGTGATAGCCTCCCCCAGGCCAGCCCCTTGCACTGGGAGAGGGAAGTGCCGAGAAACTCATCCACATCAGTCAATAGAGCTCGTGATGCTTATCACAGAGAGACGCTCGCCCACCCTCCTGAATCCCTAGGTGTAGGCTTCCGGATGAACAACGACACAGGCAGAGGTCCGTTTTGGAAGCATAAACACATGCTCTCTAAAATAGGCAATGTTGAGTCTCTGATACAAAATGAGGGTATAAAGCCGACACTGTTTACAATCTGCTGGATCCCTTGGACTTGTGAGCCCTTTTCCAGAAACAGTCACGTGAAAGGCACTTTCTTAGGAGCGGGTACTTGTCTTCGTCCCAGGCAAGCTAGCATGATGCGACCATAGAAGGTTCTCCCCAGGCGCCCACGTGTGTCCCCACGGGGGTGGGGGGCACTAAGGGGACAGACCCAGGGAAGTAGCCCCGGGACCCACCTGCCCCTGTCCTCATGAGCACGGGCTCATCTCATCAGGACTGACGAGCCCTGCAGCTCGCACCGCGGCTGACAAAACCCAAATCATTTCTTCAGGTGTTCACCGCTCACAGTCTTTATGAAAACAAACCATGTAAGAAACCAACAACAACCACAAAAAAAAAAAATGTATTTTCTCATTTCTTTGAATTGTTCTGCTTGGCAATTTTATTGCACATTAGTTCAAAATAAGCTGCCAATAAAGTTGGATAAAATTAAACTCATCCTGGAGTCTTTCCCTCAATAATTTGTGTCGGGTTGTTTTTATTTTCATAAGGATTTGAAGTGCAGCGTTATCTGAGGTTCAGAATTTCACTGTCTGGATGGTCCCAACTTAATCTCCTACCGGGCTTATGAATTCCAGTCTCCGTTCTTTTAAAATGGGTTGAGTTCTACTGTGAGCTTCAGGCCAAGAGGGCTCTGTGGCCGTTTTGTCTTTTCCTGTACAAAAGCAGGACACCAGAACCTTCCATAGTGTAATTAGGCTTTAGAAAAATCACGTGATTTCTAATTTAGCAGAACCTCAGAACACAGCCCGATTCTCACCCTGAAAGTCAACACTGGTTTGCGTGTATGATGTCAGGAAGACGCTTGTTTTAAAGGGAGCATTTGTGGATAGGCCAAAATGATTCACTTTTAAGACGGAAAAAAATAAAAAAGAAAAGAAAAGAAAAAGCAAAGAGAAAAAAAAGAGAGACATCTTGGGAGTAAAAATAATGTGCTATCGTAATTTGATTATAACTAAAATCAAACGTGGTGTGTTGTACGCAAACAATAGGAATTTTTATGCAACTAAACATTTTTCTGGCCATCTAACCATGATTTATACAACTAAAATGATAAATTTAATCCCATCACCAGTAGATCAATTGCAGGTATAACAGATAAAACCTGAATAAATCATCGTATCACTGTATTGGAAACACAAACAGCAGATAGAAGCGGGAGTTCAGACTTCAAACTGAAATCTGTTTCCAGGCATTCCAAGGACAATTTGCAGTGGAGAAGTTCAATGTATACAGAAAGTCATCTGATCCAAATATGCTAATGATTTTTATTGGTCAAATCTTAAAAGTGAGGTTTATTTTTATGAGTATGCATTAATTAACCCAGCATGGACTATCTCTCAGACTATCTTGCCAGGGACTTTCATTTAAACATGTTTATTGTGAAATGTTTGCATTCTCCACATTTGCGGCCCACACACAGATTATTTCATACTTTCCTTTAGAGCACTTAGAAAAGTTAAAAGGAGTTATTGTTTTTGATTAATGCCATTTTGGGCAGTTAAAAAAAAAATCAGTTCCAAACCCTAACTCTGCATAAATTCTTTGACATTGAAAACAATCTCTGTAAATTCTAGGGCACAGAGATATGGGGCGGGGGGCTGTTTTAAGGTGGCCTGCTGCAACCGAACCTTGGTCCCTCGGGTGTTTGCATGAAACTCGGGTGGGATGGCAATGGCTCGACGTGGTACAGCTATCAGTCCCGAAAAGAGAGGCAGCCTGCTTGGGGCCATGGCGCGGGGCCGTGCAGATGGCAGTTCTAAAGCCTTGCCTGTCATCTTTTGATTAAGAAAAGGAAATGATTTCACTGAAAAGATATTCCCTCTTGTGTTGTTTTGTTTTAACTAAGTTTGTACTTTCCACCAAACTGGACATATTTACTGAGACTCATAAGTTACTCCACGATTACTAACATCACGGCAATCTCAAGAAACTATTTTTTTCCTTGCCAATTATCCAAATATCATAACTATAAAATATCTTAAAACATTCTCTGTACTGTAAACATCTTAGCTACAAAGCTTTGAGTGTAAACAGTGTGATGCATCAGAATGGTTTTAAGCGATGTTATAAAAAGTGCTCTTAAAAACTAAACAAAAATGTAAAGCTTCCATCTGTTTTATGATTTTTCCACTGCTGAACGGCTGCTGTGTGCCAGTTCACTGAACCGTGGCTTGCTAAAGAGATTTCTGGGGTCACAGATTGAAAAAACAAAGAGCACGTCTTTAATGGTGGGATTTTTTTTTTTTTTCTCAAGTCTTCCTGACATGGCGGGAACGGAATGAAGTGTGCGACGGCAGGAGACAAGGGACGGCAGACGCTCAGGGTGCCTGTTGCAGAAGGAACCCTCTGTCTGAGAGACTCGCGTTTTCTAAAGGATGTCATTTCCGCCATTACCCTGAGGTTTTCGGTGATGGTCTACCGGCGACCTCAATATGCTCTTACTTCCTCACAGAATTTTCTTTGGAGCCTTGCATGTACAAGTTAAAAATAGACGGCAAATTGCACACTACGAAAAAGCATTCAGGCTTATTTCTGTGTACACACGCAGGTATGACACTGGGTAGTTTAGAGACCACGGTCTTCCCTCTGCTCCAAGCCCTGGTCCAAGGGGATGCAGAGGTGCCTGGGCAGGTGGAGGACTCCTCAAAGATGCAAGAGGAAAACCGTCCTTGGCCTGGAAGATAGGTCTCTGATGCACTGGGAAGTTGAGAAGGGGAGGGAGCTGAGAGAGAATATGCATGGAATCCAGTCCTGGTGCCCTGATGACATTGCTCCAGGGGAAGTTGAGGAGGAAGGAGAAGCTGGGTCCAGTGTAGTCTCCCATCAGGGGCAGACTACTGCCCAGATGTGTTCTGGGGGCCCTCTTATCACGTAACCCTTAATCCCTTGAGGCCACATCTGAGGCATAACAGCCACAGGGACACAGGGTTTGGGCTTCTCTGACAGATAAGCTGCCCCTTGTTCCCGCAGAGATGGAGCTACTAGGGCCTGTGGGGGGTGGGGAGGTCTCTGACCTCCACCCCAGGAGAGGTTCAGAATTTGACCAGATGTCCCTATTCCCACCGCTACCCTTTAGGAGAGCAGACACCTCCAGAGCTGGGATGGTGTGGGTAGTGGTCTGCCAGGGGCTGGGGTTTAGCTGGGAGTCTGCCTGTACTTCCTGGAGTGACAAAAGCAAATGAGACCTCCTGCAATGCAGTCATCTGGCTCACAACGGTGGGGTACCCCAAGTGGGACTCCTTAAGAGATACGCAGGGAAGACCTCCCAGTCTGCGCCTCCCACCCACCTACGGCCTGTCTCAGCATGGTGGCCCTGACCCGGTCTCCCTCTCCAACCTCTCTTCCATACCCCAGGGCCACGCTGCCCCTCCTTTCTCCCTACAGTGCAGAGGCCTCATAGCCTCACCCGAAGGTGGGCTTGTCCATCTCTGTGAGTGGCTCTGTGGGTCAGAGTGGGAGGCCTGTCATGGGCAAGGGCCCCTCACCCAGGTCTCTGGTGAGGCCAGCACATCCGTGAGCAGATCCCTGCCCAGGGGTAAGCAAGGGCCTGTGGGTGCCGCACCCTGAGGCTAGAGGGCACTGCTTGGCAGGATGGGCACCCTTGAGAAGCAGACCTGAATCTGCACACATGCTCCCCCCTCCTCCTGCCGAAGTGTCACGCCTGCACCATGCCCAGCAGACCAGCGGCCAAGAGAGACACCCCCCACCCCCTGGAATGAGTGCTCAGGGGCTGATCCCTGGCCCCACAAGGTCTTCCAGGACTCCCACGGCACTTGGAGCTTCAAGAGCCCCCGCCAGACCCCAGACCGCCCCATGTGCCCTATGGCTCGGCGCCTGCGGCTGCAGCAGCCCAAAGCTCCCCCAGCCGGTGGGCCCCGTGGGTTGGCGTGATTCTGCGCGCATTCCAAATTTAAATCTGGGACGCTCTCCCCTTTCTTCACTGCTCCAGAACATGGGGGAGGCATCTGCCTGGAAACAGCTGTCACCCAAAGGAGGGGGCGGCACATGCGTCTCTCCTGCGCGCACGGCCGTCAAAAGCCACACATCAGCTTGGGTTACTTAGTTACAGAACTTCACAGCCTGGGGGAGGAAGGCAGGGCCGGAGACAGAGCCCCAGGCCCTGCACCCCACACCTGTCCACAGAGCTCTGCAGGGGATGCTGTGTCCCTGCCTCATCATAGGGAAACTGAGGCTCCATGCTCCAGGTCGCTGGGCTACTAAAATAACTCGGTAATCACAATAGCAAACAACGGGAGCTAATCCTCACTGGCACGTGATAATGCTCACCCTGGGCCGCCGCCCCTTGGCATGGCTCAGGTTCTAACCCCTACGACAGCCCCAGTGATGCTGTCAGCACCGCCTTCAACAGATAGGAGGATGCTCGGGTGAAGGAAGGTCCCGTAATTGGCCCCAGGCAAAGTCTCACCAGGTAGTGAGAGAACCAGGAGTCAAGGCCAGGCTGTCTGGCTCCCTTCCCTTGCCACGACGCCACCCTGTCTGTCATTGGCATCACGGGCATCGTTGGTGCATGAGGACAGCAAGCACGGAGTCTCATGGGGAGCCGGCTAAGTTCTTTCGACTCAGTGCAATATTACATTTAATTTCTATTATTCAGTTTATCCGCAAAACACGGGTATCTGGAAAATGAGGCTCAGAGACGTGCAGCTTTCTGAAGGTCCACCAGTGAATGGCAGCAGGGGGAGAGAGGGGAGCCGGCATGCCCCCGTTGAGGACCCATCCCAGGCTGCAGCGTGCCTCCTGCCAGGATCTGGGACGGGATTTCAGAAGAGGAAAGCGGACAAGCACTAGTGTGTTTGTGCTCATCAAAGTGCTAGAGATGCTGTTTGGGATTTGCTGCTCCTGCCAACCCGTGTGTACTTCTCACTAAGGCTAATCTCGATTATAATGAGGGTTTATACTAAGTCTGGAGAAAGGAGGAAGGCCAAGCCTAAATCTACAGTTCATGCAGACAGGGGTGGGAGTTACGACAAACACTGACCATATTTAGGAGAAGTTGGGAAACTGGGGACGCCAGTGATTCGGCTCAGCGACCCAACTCCGTGGGCCAAGCAGCCCGGCTGGGAGCCTCCAATGCCAGCGCTGGCTTCCGAGGCTGTGCAGAGCCACAGGCAGGGGTTTCCATCCGTCTCCCTTCAAGGGGTCCAAGATGCAAGAGCAGGAAAGGGGATGAACTCGAGGGGCAAAGCAGAATTACAAAGAAGTCACAACCCGGCTACCATACAGAGAGCGGAGGGCCCCAGAACGAGGATCCAAGCGCAGGACCTGGGACCAGGGACCTGCAAAACCACGATCTACCCTTCCCTGAGTTTCCACAGCTTGGATACAGACAGCATGAAAAATGCTGGCGGGTCAGGCTGCACTTTCCTCGAACTAATCACTAATGAAGTTTGGGGTGAGCTATTTTGAAAGCAGCCCACACAGCATAACCACACGCCGTCATCAGCTGCGATCCTCAAATGCAATTTCATTCATAATTAAATATGAAAAAGCCACCACCTTAAAATAACATCAGGGGTCACAGCTGAACTCCCCGGCCTGGGTTTTGGCCTCTGCTGACCTCTCCGATATGGTCCCCAACACCTCCCAGGCGGAGGCACACACGCTCACTCCAACCCCACGAGTCCCCCCGCACTGACCCTCTACTGCCCAGACACACCTGCAGGCCTCCTCCACACCTCTGTTCATCCCACCTTGCCTCCTGTGCATACCCTTCTCCCTCCTCTCTGCCTCCAGGTGCCAGCTGGGACTCAAGGATCGGCTTGATTGGCCACCACAGCTCCAGAGAAACCTCGGAGAGGCCAAACCCGACAGGCCCTTTGCCAGCCTCTGAACTCTACAACAACAGCTTCTATGAAGCCTTCAGCAAGGCTGCTCATGCATGCTTGGTGTTCTCTTCTCTTTGCCCTTCCAAACACCATTAGGATTACAAGCATGAACATCCCATTCATTCATTCATTCATTCATTCATAATATTTACTGAGCACCTGCTATGTGCCAGACGCCAGAAAAGCAACAGTGAATGATCAGACATGGTCCTGGCCCTCCTGGAGGGCACCTTCTAGACACAACAGATGAGAAATACAATAAATATGCAGTAGATTTTTCTAGCTGGACTTAGTCTGCCTTGGTCAGGTCCTGCCCTACACTCATATTGGAATCTAAACCAGTGTAGGACACAGTCTATGCTGGCCAGCCCAAGGTTCTGGGCAGGTCACCTCCTCCCTTGTCCATCTGTGGCTCTGCTCCAGATCTCCTCCTGGATCCACATTTAGGAGATATTCACTGGGTGGGGACAATCAGAGCTGGGTGGACGTCAGCCCCCGAGACGGCCCCCTCTGGTACCAGCAAGCGCTGGGTGGATGTGGCATGAGTCTCCTCACCTCATTTCCTCCCCAGTGCCTGGTGGGGCTCCTCTTGAGGGAGTCCATTCTCTCAGCCGACACATGCCCTGAGGCTGTGAGGGCCACTTTGTGCCCAGTTCCCTGGGCTGTCCTAGGGCATGGAAGGAATCTTTCTCGCTGGAACTCCCCCCAGACAATGGTCTTTAAAACACTTCTGCTTGTGCACTATCCACCTGTGCTTAGGGCATGAGCTTATTCTCTGTCCTGGTCCTACATGGGTACCCTCCAGGCTTGCCACCACAGCTCAACATTGAGCCATCTGGTGGCCAAGAAGACCACAGGGCTCAAGGTGGGGCCAGGATTCCAGAAGCTCATGGACCTCAAGGGGGAAGAGATGCTGCACGTGCAAAGCCAGACACGACATGCACCTGGCAGGAGGCAGCGGCTTTATGGCAGCTTCATTAGTGAGATCCATGATCCAGCTGAGCTCCAAACATGCATTGTTGTCTTTGATCCACAACAGCCCTATTAGATCAAGAAACAAAGGCTCCAAGAGGTCGAGTGACATGTCCAAGGTCCCATAGCGAACCATGGAACCAATGCCCAGGTCCCAAGGCTGCTTCTTCCCCACCTGTGCTAAGTTGTCCACATCCTGTCCTCTGCTGCTTAGGTCATGCCCCTATTCATGCATGCCCTACGGAGGTTTCAGCACCACCATGGTCAGGCCACTGTGTGATGCTCCCACAGTGCTGTCCCACAATAAGCCCAGGAAACAGAGGAGGACATGGGGGTGTCCAAGGTGAGCTGTGACCTCCGCATGATGACTGCAGAAGCGTATCCTCACCTGCTGTCACACCCACACACCTGGACCCTGCTCCAGTTCTCACGGTCCTACTCTCCTCATCTGACAGGCGGGAAGTCACAGTCACCTGCCACATGGGAATTGGGTTAGAATCCCAAAAATAAAAGACAGGTTTCGGGGACTGCTAGGTCCTTCATGGGCTTTCTGATTACTCAGGGAATAAGCTTTTAGAAACATCTTTCTCCATCCCTCCCCAGGAATTGTGCAGCTTGGGGTCCATTTGGGACGTCAGTATCAATCCCCAAACCATTAGAATTATGAGTCTTTCTACATAAAGGGAGGAGAACGTTCTGGAACCCCATGCACTCACTCTCAATTGGCTAAGCTGAATCTTTTTCGGGTTGCTATCACACTCAAATGCACGCA
>RCUC01028278.1:0-18999 GCA_003697995.1 Taxidea taxus jeffersonii
AAAATGGGTTTTCCAGACAAGAGATAAGAAAATTTTAGTGGGCAGAGACTACAAAAACAATGGTTGCATATGGGAAGGAATAGGTGAAGGTGATAAAGCATGAGATTTCTTCTTTCATTTACTGAGTAGATTGAAAATGTCATCTTCTTTGTTTTGGGGGGAAATAAAAAGTACGAGGTTCTTCTTCTTGAATTGTAAGTCACATATTTAAGAAAAAACCCTAAGATTTTTTGTTATTGTGAAAGGTGGAAGGAAACAAAATCATTATGAATTTGTTCATTTCATACCTTAAGTGGCAGGGTTGGGATTTACATTCAGGCCTCATGGATCTTACAAGTAGGACCACTGAAAGGAAAACTTTCATCACCCAGCTCATTTCTCCCAGTTGCCAACTGGCCCTCTATGAGTGCATGGTGTCAGTAGGACGTTCTGTTCCATCCCAGTGTACTTCATCTTTGCAGCTCTTATCATAGTAGGAATGGAACTGTTGTGTGGTTAATGGCTTCAGGCCCATCCATGCAGTTCTGCAGGCTGGGCACTTCAGAACTTCAGGGTGCATGAGGTGACTGTGTAAGTGCATCAGCTTAGCTAGGCTGAACTCTGTGTCCCAGAATTCCTTTCCTTGCATATTTCCAGTTAGAATGGGCCACAGAAGGTATTTTTGTGGGAGATTTGAAAGACAACCTTTTACTGGGAAGGTTAGAGTAGCCACTGGTATATTTTCTACCCATTTGTTGCTCCACACCTGCTGGCTCACTTCCTTGGTGTAGACAGCCGCCATTCTGCAACCTTCCATCTTCCCCTACATCTTCCTATGCCTCCGCCATCTCTTGGGTGGTTGTATGTTTATCAGTGACCACCTGATGGTCAGGGGCACTAACTTTTCCTGTAAGACAGCCCCTTCATCAGGAGGGAGTGAGAACGGACACAGGTACTCCAGTTTATCCTGTCATCCTCTACTTCACATGGACCCTTCTCTTCCTGACTACTTTCTCTTCCAACTTCAAGCTACATCAGAAGCAAAACCAGCAGCTTTCTAGAGTTTAACCAGCTCACCAGATTGTGTAAGGTCAAATCCTGGTGACAGATTCCTTACTATTTGAGCCTCCTGGCAGTTCTCCTTGATTGATCTCTGACTAAAAGATAGCATCCTTTACATTGCATCGTATAAAAGGCACCACCTCCTGTAGTCTTGTAGCGCACGGCCTGGAGGCCACATCAGCAGCCCTGAAAGTCTTCATTCCCATAGCTTAAATGGCATAGAGACTAGAATCATTTGTTTTTTGTTTATTGCTCTAGTAATAGGTGTGAAAGTTGACTCCCTGGTCAAATGCATTTGGGAAACACTGAAATCACTCTGTATCTCTGCATTGAGATCCTACCACACTCACACAGTAAAGACTGTAAAGCTGTGCATGCACTAAGGTAATTTGTTCAGCCCAGCCTTCTTCAAATTTATTTGACAACAGAATTATTTTCTAGGTAGTGTCTGTTAGCATAGCCCTGGACCTAGTGGTCTACAAACCGCCTTTGAGAAACACTGGGATACATTCTGATAATCTCAGTCATTTAACATTTGGCTCTCATCATTTCTAAGTGCCATCCGAGTACAGAGTTAATGTATCTTAAAATCCTATATAGGCAGTCAAAATTAAACGCAAATAGAGGATGTGATAATAAGAATATAGTGAAGAACAGTGTGTGCTGATATGCAGTGTAATTCATTCCAGCACTTTTCAGAAGATATTGAACCACAAGAGAAAGCCTGACGGCAGAGAACATATCCTGCATAGGAAAGACAAAGTGTATTGCACCATGATGATGAAAAGAGGTAACAGAGGAAATGTTTCTTCTCTTCTCTCCATTCCTTTTCCCTCCTAGTGTTGAGTTAGAGGGTGAATATGTGAACGGCAAAGAAAGCAATAAGATCAGGAAGGAAAGGTATTGGATATTGAAAGTTGGAACCATTTTAGCTTGAGTGGAATGGAGGAAAATCAGGCTCAGGACAGTCTCCATACATCCTTTGTATCTTAACTCGGGCATTTACATGTCAATGAGCTATTTCAGGGGTCCAAGAGATGGTTTAGGGCCAGCCTAGGCAAAATTACAAAATACAGTAAATAAGGTTAATTTTTGATATACTTACTTTCTCTTGATAAAGCAAAAAGTGGTTCTCAAGAGGAGTCCTTTGGGTTGCCATAATGACCGGGTGGCATCACTAGCATATGAAGGAGAGGAGCCCTGGGTACTAAACATGGTGTTGCACAAGGAAGGTCTACATGATAAAGAAATGACCTACCCAGAATGAGTTGCTTCACCACTGAGAAACACTCAGAGCCCTTCATCTGGTTCCATGTATTTCCTCTTCTTTTTCAGTTATCTCCCGGATGAGGGCTGTCTCTCAACTAGGTGTGGATCTGATTAGCTGGTAAAAGTTATTGCAGACAGATTGAATAAAACTCAACTTTCAGGTGTTCATTTACATTTCAAAAGAGGAAATAATCAACTCCAGAGAGTCTAACTAATTGATGCTCTGAGAGGAAAAACTATTAAAATATTTTATTAGAATAGTAGTGTAGCCCTCTTATATAGAGAGAAATTTTGTAATCTTTTCCTTCCTTTGTAATTTACTCATTTCAAACTCTGTCCTTTTCTATCTGCCCAGTCACAATACACCCTTTCCAAGGAATTAAATATGTGTGGTTAATGTTACATCTGCACAGCATCAACCTTTAACCTTTGTACATGCGTATTCACAAAAACAAAAGGCCCGCCCTTGAAGAGAACTGGTAGATACATAACAGTGTAAATCACGTCTTTGTCAATGTAAAGGAAGCCTTAGCTGAACTATTAAACTTTCTGCAAAAAATAGGTGATCAGATATAATAGCAGCCTCTGATCTTTCCTCTTGCCTACACATGACCAAAACAAAAATATTTAATTTTCTTGTCTGGTTTATGGCATAATAATCCTTTTCTACATTACTCTTTCACACCTTGGGCTAAAAGCTCCAAAGGTAGTAGAGTAGGAGTAACTGATGAGTTATAGCACTAGCTGTTTTACCTATGTGTATATAGAAGATCCGCTCTCTGAAATGTGCTATTACCTCCATCCTAAAGACGGAAACCTGAGGTTTAGTGGGCTTGAATATCTGATGTGTTCCATGCAGAAATAGAAGTCAGAATTGACCTCAGGTCAGTTTAGCATCTAAGCTCCTACTTCATTACCATACCCTGCAGTATATAGGTCTTTTCAGTTTGTTTTATAGGCTGCCCTTCATGGATATGCATGTTCTAGATAGTCCGAGAGATGTCCTACATATAATGCTACATGCACATGGAAAGGTAGCCAGCAAAACATGACATAATACTCATCAGTGCCAGTGGAGATGCATATTCAGTAACTTTGCAGGAGTTTAGTAGGGAAGAGCTCAAAGTTGACAGAGACAGGGAAAAAGCCAGTCCTGGTTTTCAGACTTGATGTGTGACTGATAGTAGCCATAATTTATTTTTAAAAAGGGTGGCAGGCTTTTGTGTGTAGATCTGGACTAGGCCCTGAGAATACAATGGTGTAGGGGTTGGATGGGGACCTTGTCTGTCCTGTGGCCCTTCCTCCCCAGACCCCAGCATTTCAAATGCCTATAGAATCTCTCGGATGTCTTGTTAAAATGTAAATTCACATTCAGGAGGTCTGCAGTAGGTCCTCAAATTCTGCATTTCAAACAAGCTTACAGGTAATGGCCAGGCTACTCCACAGACTGTAATTTGAGTAGCAAGACTCTAGAGGAGAGAGCAGATTGGCAAATGAAGAAGCAAATGGTGAGTATATAGCTTTAGCAAGAAATAGTTGAAGGTCCATTAAGGGCATGTAGCCATCTATGCCAACCTTCAGCTCCTCTCTCCACAAACAGATTGGCTACCATTTTCACCTTCGGATAGCCTGAGTAAATAAATATTATTATTATTATTATATTATCTAAAATATTGGATAAATCCCTTTGGCTTACCTTCTTCTAGATTGACAGACATCTTTCCTTCTATTGAATTATTTTCCCTTACATATTTACAATCCAGTTGATGGTACAATCTTTTTTCAGTTCATCACCTTTTCTATGACCATTCCCCAAATCCTAGCAACACTGATTTGCTTTCAGCCATACCCTGGTCTTCTTGGAATCAGCATGATTACAGAGCATTTCTAACTTCTGTGAATTTCTAATCTCATTTCTAATGTGCTCTCTCTCTCCTTCCTCCCTTTTCTCTTTCCTTCTTCCTTTTTTATCTTTCTTTCTCTATCCCTTTCATCCCTCCTTCCCTCTTTCCATCCATCCATCCATCCATCCATCCATCCCTCTTTCCATCCTCTTATTTACTCACGGACTGTAACATTTGTGTATTAGTGGAGATTCTTAATATGTCCCTCAAATGATGAGTTTGATGTCCCAGCTATGTCACTTATTAGTTGTTTGACTTTGGGCAAGTTATTCAATCACCCTGTGCTCTTCTCATCTATTAAATGGGGATTAATGATAGTATCCATGTCACAGTGTCATTGTAGGATTAAATGATTACTAAATGTTAAGTGCTTAGAACAGTTACTAGGACATAGTAAATGCAATATAAATGTTTATAGATATTCTTGCTATATAATCTTCTCTTTCCCTCTTTGGGACAGCAAAGTTTCTTTTTGGTTTGACAGTGCCAAAGTCCATGGCACTTATGCATGAAGTTCAATGTGGTGGTCATATCTTATGTTCTGAGGAGTTATATGGGAGATCTAAATATATATATATATAATATATACACACATATATATATCAGGTGATATGTGGGAGATATATATATACATATACATATGTATATATATATATATGATAAAGACTTATATTTAAGTCTTTAGCCCTCTATGTCTTCTTATTCCTTGTCTTATCAAACTTTGGACACTTTTCCCTGTTTCATATCATTACCTTTCCCTCAGTCTTGTTATTTAATTTTCCCATAAATATCAATTTCATGACACATAAATTATTCCATGATGGCAAGGAAGTCGTGCATGGAAGTTATTTTTACTATTTTTAGGCCTCACTGTACATATTTGATGCTGTTGCTGCTGATGATAATGGTTACTCCTACTAAGAGTGTTAATATTCAATAGGTATATAATAAAGGAATTCAGTTTCTAGCCATAACTGAATAAGAAGAACCAGATTTACCATGTACCCCTTTCCATTTGAAACAACTAAAACAAGAAAGCAAACAAGCAAACCTGGACAACCACAGTGATCAGACTCTGGAGAACAAGTAGTTGAGGACAGTGACCCTTGATAGAAGGAAAACAAACAAGATGAGACCTATGATTGCCCCAGCCTGCTTCCCAGGAGGATTTTACAGGTTCAATGCAGGGTAGAGGAACTGAAACAGAGACTGGCATATCACAGAGTTGAGGAGACAAATTTGAAGATCAGAGAAGCCCAAACAGATAGAATTCATAAGGTAGAGTATTGGGTTAAAGAGAGCTATACACAGAGCAAATGATTCCTCTCAATTGTTCAGCTAAATGTCACTCAGAGATTCCATAAGCAAACTACTGGAGTTCAGGAAAGGCTATTAGAAAGGAAGATGCAGAACAATACCTGGAACACACACAGGGCTAGGAAGAGTTTATATTATTTATATTATCATCAGACCAAGTGAAAAGACCTAACGTACTGGGCATCAAGTAAGTCTTCAGCCAAACCAATTGTTGAAGCAAGCCACAGAAGGATCGAGCTACTTCTAATTTGTCCCAGAACAAAGATTAAAAATACTTAAAATAAAAAGCATCCTCCAGCACTAAAAGATGTAAAAAGACAATGTCTGGGATCCAGTAAAAAATTACCATGCACATAAAGATGCAAAAAAACATAACCTGTATACACAGGACAAGAATCAGTCATAAATAGACCCAGAAATGCTGGAGATAATAGAATTAGTAGACAAGAATTTCAAGACGGTGATTAAGACTATATGCTCCGTATGTTCCAAAAGGTAGAAGAAAGCATGCACATAGGAGAGACATGGAAGATCTATAAATACATACATACATACATACGTACAACAATTTAAACTTCTAGAGATGAATTATAGTGACTGGGATTAAATTATACTAAATACTAAAGAGGAAAAGATTAGTGATCCTGAAGACAGAGCAATAGAAGTTATTCAAAATATAAGACGAAGAAAAAAAATGGGACAAAAAAAAAAGGAACAGGGGATTACTGAGCTGTGAAATAATGTATTCAGTGTAACTTAGTGAAATGGAGGCTCAAAAAAAGATGAAGTGGGGAAACACAAAAATAAAAGTATCCAGGAGAAAAGAAACATTACAAAATATACTAAAAATTGGTAAATGACAATAGGCAATAGACATCAGAAATAACTCAAACTGGTGCAACATTTTTTAATATCAAGGGGGAAAAATCAACCTCAAATTCTATACTCACCAAAAAGCATTTCTTCCAACAATGAAGTTGAAATAAAGACTTTTTCAGTCATACAAAAGGCAAGAGAGCTCAACACCAGCAGACCTCCATTACAAACATGCAGTACGATAATGTGTTAAGCATTTAATGTGCTTTTCTTCATCTAATCCTTTCCAAATATACAGATACATCCTGTTGGAATCCTTACTTTATGGAGTAAAAAGTTAAGGTTGTGAGATCCCAAAAAAGACAGCATGGGATAGCCAGACTATAGATTTTGCACTTACAGAGTTCAAGCCAATCTGAAAGGCTGCATACTGGGTGAGTCCATTTATATGATAACCAGAAAACAAAAAACTATGAAGACAGCGAAATGATTAGTAGTCATGAGCGGATGGCAGTGGGGCGATCATTAAGTGGGGCACTGAAGATTTTTAGGCCAGTGACTATACTCTGTATTATATCTTTTTTAAAAAGATTTTTCCACTTATTTATTTGACAGACAGAGACTATAAGCAGGCAGAGAGGCAGGCAGAGAGAGGGGGGAAGCAGGCTCCCCGCGGAGCAGAGAGCCCGATGCGGGGCCCGATCCCAGGACCCCGAAACCATGACCCGAGCCAAGGGCAGAGGCATCAACCCACTGGGCCACCCAGGCACCCCTACTCTGTGTCATATCTTAATGATAGATACATGTTCTTATGCATTTGTCCAAACCCGTGAAATATAGAACATCAAGAGTGAACCTTAACGTAAACTATGGACTTCATGTCATTGTAGGTTCATCACTTGTATCAAATGTGCCAGGCTGGTGGAAGATGTTGATCATGGAAAAGGCTGTGCGTGTGTGGGGATAGAGGTTATATGGGATATCTCTGTACCTTCCCCTCAATTTTGCTATGAATCAAAAACTACTACAAAAAATTAAATTTTTTTAAAAAAGGTCTACTATCTCTATATTTGTTTCACTAGTCTAGTTCCTAGTTTGTAGCCAGGGAATAGTGTGTTTTGCCATTTGACAGGACAGGTGGTGAATTCAGGTGTTGGGGCATCTGGATGGCTCAGTCAGTTGAGCATCAGACTCTTGGTTTCAGCTCAGGTCAGGATCTCAGTGTTGTGAGTTAGAGCCCTGTATTAGGTTCCACACTGGGCGAGAAATCTGCTTGAAATTCTCTCTCTCCGCCCTCTCTTCCCCCTCCTGCTTAAGTGCGTGCTCACAGCACATGTGCACTTTCTCTCAAATAAATAAATACATCTTAAAAAACAAAAAGAAGGAGCGCCTGGGTGGCTCAGTGGGTTAAAGCCTCTGCTTTCAGCTCAAGTCATGATCCCAGGATCCTGGGATGGAGTCCCGCATCGGGCTCTCTGCTCGGCAGGGAGCCTGCTTCCCTTCCTCTCTCTCTGCCTGCCTCTTTGCCTACTTGTGATCTCCGTCTGTCAAATAGATAAATAAAAAACCTTTAAAATAAAAAAACAAAAAAGAAATCCAGTGTCCAAAAAATACTTTTGGCAATTAAGCTATTAATGTTATTATCATTTTAAAGAGTTCATATTTACTAATGATCTTTGTTACAAGAAGAGATATTTAAAGAAATCCTTTTCTTATGTTTTAGACAGTAAAGATATAGTACAAATTTTAGGCAACAGTATAAAATTTTAGATAATCACTTATTGTATATCTACAATCATAGTCATTTATCTTATTAAAATGATGATAGCTACAAACTTTTTGAAATATTTAAAATTAAAAAAGAAAAAGACTCACAGCATTCCTTATGCTTTTCAGTAGAAACTTTAAACTTGAGTAGAAAGATTAAACTTGTATCTTTTATAAGTTATGGGATTTTAGAAGCTCTGTTAACAGTTTCCTTTGTTTTTCATTTAGAAAACTTTAAAAATGCTATCTGTGAGCAGGTTAATGGTTAAGCTTTTTTACTGTTATTTGACTCAATTTTTCTAAACACTATTAAATTGGAAGTACTGTAAGAGAGGTTTGAAACTCAATTTGTGTCCAGTTGTATTAATCAATCAGTGGTAACTTCATCCTATATACTGAATCTCAGTAAGAATTTGTGCAAAATTATTGTTAAAGTATTGCATCATAGGAAAAAATCCATAAGCTTATATCACTGAAAATATAGCTTCCACACAAAATGTTTACTGTTTTAATAACTTGAAGTTTCTGAAAACATCATTGAAATAAAAGGTTTAATTGAATAATAAATATTTCGAGTAAAGACTTTCACTATGTGTCTTATAAATGATCAAACAATGCCTAGATGTACTGCAGACATCTATCAGGTATTGGAAGATCCTGAAATAATTTTATAGGCAATAGAAATACAAAGTTATGAGGTAGGATGTGAGCAGGATCAATTACAGCAGCTGTAATACAATGTGGAAAAGGGCGGCTAACCCTGTCTTGAAAAGAAAATGAATAATCTGTAAGGAAGGACATACATTCCCTCATTAATATTAAGTGATGGGAAGCCTAATTTTGAAAGAATATATGAACTTTAAGAGAAACTTCAAAAGTGATAAAAAGGAATAACTAGTCATAGGGGTAAATGTGTTTTTACATTTTTAAAAAGTCAAATCATTTAAAAATCTTAATGATGAAGTGATAGTTGATCTAAATCTTTCAAAACCCACATACCTTTTTCTATAATTAGTTGTAGAACTTTGGGAACACATCAGTAATCTGATGTACATGAAAAGTGAAAGGAACAATTAACATTAAATGGCATATTCAGATGAATTATCTTTATCTTTGTGGTATATCTATATTTATCTTTATATAATACCATTGGATACAGCATTTTGATTTCCTGAGGTCTTTTATAGGTAAGGGAGAATACCAGAAAATGATCAGAGGGGGGCAAAATCAATATTACAGCACTTGTTTATTTACTAATTCTACCATATTTTCATCTATTCGGTTTTTATACCACTCAAAAATAGTTGTTTATATGTTGTATTTGGTAATTATGCTATTTGAGTCAGTACTACTTCTCAAAACATTGGTCAGCTGTAAGGGGGAGTATGTTTGGGGTTTTATTTGTTTATTTTTTTTTTTAAAGATTTATTTATTTATTTGACAGAGAGAGATCACAAGTAGGCAGAGAGGCAGGCAGAGAGAGATCACAAGTAGGCAGAGAGGCAGACAGAGAGAGAGAGAGGGAAGCAGGCTCCCTGCTGAGCAGAAAACCCGATGTGGGACTCGATCCCAGGACCCTAAGATCATGACCTGAGCCGAAGGCAGCAGCTTAACCCACTGAGCCACCCAGGTGCCCCAGGGTTTTAAATTGAATATAAAAATAATAGTAAATTATAGTGAATGTTTAATTTAATGCTGTGATTTCCTTGCATCTCAGTAAAGCATTCCAAATAGAATCTAAACAAATAATTTCAACTTGTATAGAAATACTATAAAAAGACCCTCATTGTATAGAATCTGTATGATTACAATGATTAAAGATGAATTGCAGACAATGCATTAGATGTGATTTTATATACTTGTAAGTGAAAATAAAATGTAATTATTTTTAAATTAGAGTATAAAGTTTTACATATCTTAATTAATTTAGTTTTATGTCATTTGACCACAATATGCCCCGGTAGCCTATGGTGATATGAAACTTGGGAAAATGAGGATTTTAAAGTTGAAGGCTTTCCTCTTGGACAAAATACAGATACTTCAAACATCTGAGCAATGTTTAAATATGCCCAGTGACTCTGATCCCACTTGTCGGGAATAGCTCCTGCAGCATTTTGTTTATTTCTATCACTCTTCTATGTATTTTTTTCTCCGCAATGCCTGATTTCCTGCTACTCTCAACCCTCCTACTTGGCACAATCAAAACTTAGTCCCATGAAGTAATTGGTACTGGTGGATGATCTAATATTGTAGACGGCTAGAGCTCATGTGCAGCTTATCACATCATGGGACTCCAGGGGAGAAATGTGTGTTTTCTGTTTCCTTCTTATCAGAACAAGACTTGGGGCCACCTGATATCAGACCCTAGATTTTACCTCCCCTACAAATCCAATTTAGTCAATCTATTTTAGACTTAAGCATTCCACATAGCCCTCAACACCTCACTGTACTTTATGACAGATAAGGGGGAAAATTCAAGGCACTGTTGATGAAAATAAAACAACAAAGTCTGCACACACAAATCTTGCCAGAGGAGTGAATTTAACCATTTTAAAATGTGGAACTCATCCACTTAAACTTTTCAAAGCAACTTGTTTCTATAAATGATGGAGTAAGGTGCATTTATTTTTATTTCTATAAATTATCAGATAATTTGCATCTATGCCCTTTATCTCTACTGTTATTAAAGTATTGAAGGAATAAAATTCCATTTGCTTCTATTCACAGAAGGCTGTCATATTCAGATAATGGCACAATTCAGAATTTATCAAGTGCCAGGAGATTATAAAAGTTAATGGAACAAAATGGTATTAGCATGAGATTTGGGGAAAATCTCCTGAGATTTGGTACAGTAACTTCACAATTAAATTACCGTGTCACTACTGTATGTGCAGACAAAGAGAAAGTGGGGCATGTGTGAATTCCATATTGGTAGATCTCATGAATGATCTAGAAATGAAAACCTCCTTTGTTTAGATAGCTGTGAATCTTTTTGGAGTGTTGCTTTCTCTTTCATTGTACAAATATTCAAAGTGAAGGACACAGGAATGTAAGTCAACTAAGCAGATATTTTAGGATAGCTTTCTTTAATTCAAAACACACAGTGTTCTAAAAGAAAAGATGGGCTTGGGGATACAAATGCTATTACCAGAATTTCATGTCAGATTTGTGTTTTTTTCTTCACTAAAACTCTCCCATAAATAGGCTGACTCTTGTAGAATTCCTTCGTGATGTTAGAATAACTCTATTTTCCTCCTGGGCCCTCCACGCTAGTAAGCTGTGTAGGCTAAGCTGTTTCTGAATGACTCCTAGGTCCCTTCCTCCAGTCCTCATCCTGACTGAAAGCCTCAGTTCCTGTCTTCACTTTCTTGGTAGGTGTCCAGCTGTCATCTCAGACCTAGTGTCCCCCAACTAGCTCCTTACTATCTCTGGGAAGAGGTTACTAATCACCAGAGGGATTAGCATGTGAAATTAATGAGACAAGGAGGTCTCAGCTCCGTGTCTGGCATGGTGGAACTTCCTAATAACTATAAATCAATACTTTCACAAGTAATAATAAATATTGTTGGATCTAGTGGTTCCTCCTGTGTTCCCTGTTGTATCTATGTTATCTTCCTTAATCACTTGACCTCAAAACCTGGAAGTCATTTCCATTCCTTTGTCATCCTTACACAGGCTGTCTGACTTGGTCACAAATTCCTGTACACACTATCTTTTGGGAATTTCTTTTTCTCTTATCAACTGTCATCCTTTAACCTCTTGTTTCAAATATTGCATTAGCTATTATCGGTCCCTACTCCTTGTTGACAGAACCTCTTTCCCACTTTGGAGGCAGAAATGCCATAGACTCACATTCCCATCCTCCTTTGCACCCAGCACAGAGTCATATGACCCACTCCTGCCTATGAAATGAGAGATTTTTAGGAAGGGTACTCTTCTGTTTAAAAATTAAATAAGTAATTAATAATCAGAAACAAATAACAAAATATTTTAAAATACCAAAATAATGAAAAACTATGTAAAAAAGACTTCAGTGGAAACTTCCATTGTTTTCTTCACTAGAAGTTGTCACACCTACATGTCATCCTGGAACTGCTACAGGAATCCTGATGCTAGGCAAAAAAGTGCCACTTTTGTAGAGGATGAATGGGCTGGGTGGGTGTTGGGGGGGATAGAATTAAATCATCTGGATCTTGATTTTATTTTATTCCTTTCAAGCTTACATGGACCGTGGAGTCTAAATTGGTCCTCTACCTCATCTGCTTGATTCTTCTTTTATTGTTCCAAACTACCCTATACATTGCTGCTAAATAGAACACTTTATATATCCCATTTTTTCTGTCTTAATCATGATTAAACACCTTTAATAGTTTTTAGTTTCCGTGACAGTGGTCTTCAAATGGAGTGGGGCAAGCAGGATAACCCAATGGATCATGTGAAGAAACCATAAAAAATTATATATTAAGGAGAGAAATTAAACTTTGTTAGTTAGTTATTTTCTATGTTAGTTATCAATGGCTTTCTCACTAGTCCATTTATCTGATGGTTGCATATCAGACATGAGGTAGTAATTCTATATGGGGGATCTATTGACAATGTACCCTCACCTGTTCAATTGCTTTCAGCATAATTTGAGCTATTGAATGTAATCGGAGCTTGGTTACATTTGTGAATTATATAATTTAGCTTTTTTCTAAACTAACTCTAAAAAGTGGCTTAGAGTGGTCTCTGTTAAGCTATATTACCTGAAGATAGTATGGTTATGCAGGCATGATTCCGCCATTCAGCACATCAGCTCTTTTTCAGTCTCACTGTGAGGCAGGAACAATAATGTAATCATGTTCAACACGAATCAGCCAAAAAACTCAGAATTATCAAGAAGACAATTTTAAATATTAGTTCATATTCACTATTATTAATGATGATACAACCTCTTGAGACAAGAACACCTTGAGACATTAGCCCATGATAGAATTATATGTGTGAACTATGCAAATAATTATGCATATATTGGGGACACAAACTCAAGACCGTGTTTCTCTAGTTCATATTTAAATGAGAATAAATTGGACACTTGTACCTACAGGACAGTAACTTCCTTTTGCTGATGGGCTAAATCCTGCTTTTTCTTCAATAGTGTAAAATAATTATAAATAAGTGCTCTCATTATTAAATGCTTAATTGTATACCTGGCACTGTGCTAAGCCCTATGCCTCATAGCATTTATTTTGTTCAATACTCCTTGTAAGTAATTTTGTAAACTGAATATTATTCCCCATTTTTACAGATGAAGAAACAGATGTTAAAAACTTTCCCAAAGGTACCCTCCTACTAAGTTAGAGAACTGGAATCCAGTCTACATTTAAGCTCCACCAACTGCTTTAAATTATTCTTTATTTTGTCTCAACTCTCATGATACCTAGGAGTGGCAACAAACAAGCCAAATATATATATATATATATAAAATAAGGAAATAAAACTAAGCATATACTATGTATCAGAGAGCATGCTAGGTATTTGAAATACTTTATAATAAACATTTTCAGTAATCCTTTTAGCTAGTTGGCATTATCCCCTATTTTTTTTTTCAGATGAAGAAGCTGCCACATTTTCCATCCCACTGTAATCTTACCTCCTCCTGAAATGTATGCACAAATAGCGCCTACCACTTTTTCTTCCTTCCTTCCTCCCTTCCTTCCTTCCTTCCTTCCTTCCTTCCTTCCTTCCTTCCTTTCTTTCTCTTTTTTTGCTTTTGATTGTCTCCTTCCTTGTGACATAGTTTCAGTAGCTGGTTTTCCTCATCAAAGCCAGTGTGATGTAATGGGGGAAAATGGATTTGGTTCCAGGCTGACCTGACATCTAATCACCATGCCTCGCCCACAAATGAGTCATCTTGGGTAAGAAACTATGGTTCCTTCACATGTAGAATGAATAAAAAAGACATTCTTCTGATGAAGAAACCCTAGCATAGTGAACTTGCATGTATATGTATTCATGTGAATGTCATTTTCTCCCCTGGTGGGTATCTGACCTGCACATAGACCGCAGATTCCTTTTGGCTGAAGTGTGGATGCTTTGCAGTTTGTTTCTCTCACAATATTATAAACATAAGTCTGCTCAGTGCATGTTGATGCAATACTGTCACTCGCTCCCAGGTTCCTCAAATCTCCATTGTTTTGTTTTGTTTGGGGTTGGTTGTGAAGCAGAACAATGTATATGCCCAGAATTTGTCCCCTTGACCAGCACGTGATTATCTTTGTGAAGGTTTTCATCAAAATATTATGTAGAAATATTGTGTAGAAATACACATGGTATTTCTAAGAAAGAGCTCAATTGGAATGGACCACTCTGGGGTTGAATAACTGAAGGAGCTACTTTGAAATAGACAGCCTATTTACTTCGCCACTGTGGGACTGTTCAGGGCTATCATCATGAGTGACATTGATGTACTGCAAGTGTCTTGAACTTGTGCCCACTCCTATCTGGGTAATTTTTAATCAATACTGTGTTTGTGAAGTACGGAAGTTAAACTCACTGTGTCAACAAGAAAATAGTTTTATTAGGTCATCAACGTAGTGTAAAGGGGCATATTTGGATTCCTTCAAAATAGGGATCCTACTCTTCAAACTCCTCAAATAATAGATTTGAAATATGCTGTAAGTCTCAAAATCCCACTGTGTTATCATTCCTGTACCAAAACAGGGAGCTCCATCTTGGAAAACAAAAAAGAATTAAATGGTTAAGCAGTATCATGGTCTAGGCGTTCTTCGGGCATAGTAGCAGTTCCAGGCTGAAGTTAGGAATTGATATCATCAACAAGACTGAAAGTTCTTCCTCATAAGAGTCTCAAGTTTAAATAAATGAACAGAACTCCTTTCTAGGCATTCTTCTGGCATAGTAACAGTTCCAGGCTGAAGTTAGGAATTGGTACCACCAGCAGGACTGAAAGTTCTTACTCAGAAGGCAGTCTCAAGTTTAAATAAATGAACCAAGATCTTTTATAATTTAAAGAATCACTATACAGGGGAGCCTGGATGGCTCAGTTGGTTGAGTGTCTGACTCTTGGTTTTTGGCTCAGGTCGTGATCTCAGGGTCAGGAGATTGAGTCCCCCATCAGGCTCCACACCCAGTGGAGAGTCTGTTTGAGATTCTCTCCCGCTTTCTCCACTGTCTCTCATAAATAAATAAATCTTTTTTAAAAATAACTGTACAAAATAGCTCCCAGTACCCAGAAAATATGTGAGCCCTGGACATCTCCCAATCTTGCAATTTGAATTGAGAATATATATTGTGGCTTTAACTTGAAAGTTGTGATCAACTTCTTTGCATATCTAAGAACTGCCTGTAAGTTATATAAAAGGGAAAAAGTGAGTAGAACCTGAGTTTTTGAAGGCAAGTACCAATTTGATGACTTTCCATAATTTCATTATTGTTTCTTTGAAAACTGACTGTTTCACTGGTACTCTGTCCTGGGGGTTATAAGATGAGGGTAGTCAGTGTAGCAGTGGGTACCTCTAAAGTTATACAAGCATTTATTTCCTTTCTAGAGTTTTCCATGTTACACAGAGTTCCCTTTTCCCACACAAAGACATATCTGTCAATCCTGGAGGTTTGTGGGAGAAACTTGTGGGAGTCAGATAAAGTCAAGCTTCAGGAAACTAACATTTTTTGGTTCTTTTGATTGGTATGGACATCTACTTTTTTTTTTTCTTTTTTTTTTGAAAGATTTATTGACAGAAATCAGAAGTAGGCAGAGAGGCAGGCAGAGAGAGAGGGGAGGAAGCAGGCTCCCTGCTGAGCAGAGAGCCCGATGTGGGGCTTGATCCCAGGACCCTGGGATCAGACCCGAGCCGAAGGCAGAGGCTTTAACCCACTGAGCCACTCAGGTGCCCCTGGACATCTCTTACTTATGAACAGCTTTTGCTCTTTATCAGTGTTGTACAATAAAAATAAACCACAGCAGTATGCTGCCTGAGTTGGGACTGGGTAGAATCCAGCAGTTGAGTTGAGTTCCCTAGCAAATCCATACCTCATGAATCCTTTCTTTAGAAAGAATCATCATCTTTTCTTTGCAATGTTTTGTGATAGGAATTTAACATAATGGAGTTTTGTTGTTGTTTGCTAGTCTCTGTGGGGCTGGGGGGAGGGGGCAGGGAGAGAGAGAGAGAAAGTTCATTGAGGAGTAGAGTCCCTACCAAGAAGTAATAGTTTATCTATTGCTAATTATTCCCAGACCACCACCAATAAATCAAATTTTCTTCCTCAAGTTACAGAAAATTAGAATGACTTAATAATAATATCTAAACTTAATGGGGAATTTTATAATTCATGCTCTTAGTATTTAATTTAAAAATAATTGCTTTGGTGTTCCAGGATTTAGAACCACAAAGAGAGTACCAGCTCCTCGTAGAACCATAGCTTCCTGCTCTAGGAGTGGTCCAGTGAAGCTAGAATGCAGTTACGCTGATAAGTGTTTGTTTTCCCTATTGTATATTCTGCATTATGGCTACATTTCAGCTGTTAGTTTTCTCCAAGGAAAAAGCAGCAAGCAAAGAATATGAATAAATAAATGCTCAACATCTTGCATGTCCAAACTTTATTATAATTTCTTGCAATGATGATAGACATTTTGCAAGCTTTATTTAGGGAGATTTTGTCATTCCTTGGCATAACCATATGCTATAGCGGATATTTGAAGGTGCCTCTATTCCTGCTGGGATATGGCTTGAATACTAACTTAAATAATGATTGTGCATTTCATAAACTGACTTAAAAATATGATTCTTTAAATGGAATTCCACTAGTCATGCACTCAATGAAAATTTACAAAAATAAAATTCAAAACAGTAACATTTGTCATGTTATCTTTTAATCAGTAATTACTTTGGTTTTTATATTTTTTCTCCATGAATCACATGGCATACTATAGCTTTAAATTAATCTCTTCATCTTTATTTAAAATTCCATTCCATTTTATTTCTCTAGTTTCTCTGCAATATATCAATTTGTAGATACCTAAAATTATTGTTAGGTGTTAAACTCTTTTGATTGTATACTTCCCAATATAAAGATTATAATTGTGTGTTTTTATTACTGTGGGATATGGTTCAGTAAATCAAAATGTGTAATATACTTCAAATATATTTATTATTACATGATGAATTTTTTAAAGCAATGTGTTTTCATGGGGAAAAATTTAATATTTGGACTAGCCTGTGTTAGAATCCTGGCTCTGTAACTCCCCTCACAAAGGTTACTTTTTAATCTTGGGCAAGAAATATGAACTGTCTGGCCCCCTACTTTCTCATAGCCATACTTAGATGCAAATATCCCTATACCTACATTTTTTAAAATGTTATGGATTCCCTTCATTATATTCAAAAAGAAAAAAAAGGGGGTTGATGGGATATGGAATCAGAAGGTCCAGGTTTGAGTCCAAGTTTTAGGATATTCTAGGTATGTGGTTGTGCATAAAAGAGTTAGTAGCAGACCTGAGACCATTGTCCTTAGAAAGTCCTGCTTGAAATGTTGGCCTTTGGCTGGCCTCTGGACTTGGATTTGGGGAAGGATCCCACCACCCTAAATGATAGGGGTGACTGGCTGTGCTAGATTGTTTATATAAACAATGTGGTTTATGCCAAACACCTGTTTTCCTTCAGGGAATCTGGAATCTTGGTATGTGCCAGGCAGAGAATGCTTACATAACCTGCCCCCACTGAAAACACTGGGCACTGAATCTCTCCTGACTTTTCCCAGAAAACAGCATTTAATACATGTTGTCATGACTTGTTGCTGGGAACATATACTGTATGATTTCACTGGGAAGGATCTCTTGGAAGCTTGCACCTGGTGTCCACCACATTTCATCTGTGTATCTTTTCCTTTGCTGATGTTGCTTCATATCCCATCACTGTCAAAATCAGCCATGACTATGATGATGAGCTGAGTTCTGGAGGTCCTCCTAGTAAATCACTGAACCATGGGTGGTCTGGGGACCCCGACCAGGGATCTTGAGCAAGTTCGCAAGCTTCTCTGGGTTCACCCCTCTTCTGTTACATCTATATGATGCCACATCTCCCTTTCTGGGTGACTATGAAGTTAAAATGTGATTGTGTACATCTGCAAAGTATCCTATGTAAGTGATTTGGTACCATTCTTCTTATCACTGGCATTCTTGTCATCACAGCCTTTATGTTAGACCTCTTTCTGGAGCTTTGGGATGTACTTTCTTGATGCACTATAAGAGGAGAAGAGAAGCATCCAAGTCACTCCCTCTTCTCAGTGTGGCCCTGCTATTTCCATAATTAGTCTGTAAGAGGCTATGATAAAGCTGAAAGGACTTACACTGGGTTCTTGGGTGGCTCAGTCAGTTAAGCTGCTGCCTTCAGCTCATGTCATCTCAGAATCCTGAAATTGAGCCCCCCATCAGGCTGCCTGCTCAGCACAGAGTCTGCTTCTCCCTCTGCGCCCCCCTGGCTTGTGCAACCGCTTCTCCCCCACTAGCATCTAGAATTGTTTAGTTGTTTTGTTTTGTTTTTGCCTGCTTAACAGGCCATCAGTATCATCCTCATTGATGACCCCGATTTTTTTTCATGGGGAGGATAAGGTTGCTTAATCTCAGGGAAGGTAGGTTTCTACCTTCATTTTCAGTCCAGAGGATGGATCCTGGTTGGTCATAACAAATCATGATCAAATCACCTCATTCCTCTTGACCACTGATGGGTGTAAGAGTTGATAGGTGACTATGTTGTGATTCATGAGATGAAAGAGTAAGATCACCAAGGAGTGTTTCCCTTCCTACGTAAGAAGACAAAACTTCATGAGGCAAAAGGCTTTTTCCCCTTGCTGCTTTTTCTTTCCTGCCAAAACCATGAATGTGATGACT
>RCUC01028362.1:0-15017 GCA_003697995.1 Taxidea taxus jeffersonii
GAGACCCGGGTTGCCGTGTTAGTGTTTGGACTTCATCTCAGGGGCAGTAGGAAGTCACGGTGTCTTGAAGAGTGGAGGAAGAGCGTAGTTAGGTACGTGTTTTGGAAAGATAATACTTCATCCTTTTGGAAAGATAGAGGAAAGGTAGAGGAAGAGCATAGTGTTTTGGAAAGATAATACTTTAAAACCGTGATTTAGAGAGATTCTGAGAGACAGAGGTGGAGGCAAGCTTGCGGTAGCGGAGAAGTGATGGGAGTCAAAACCAGGGAGGAGAGTAGGGAACCTTCCAGAGGCAGACTAGCACGAGGCAGCAGAGTGAGTGTGGCGCTTGAGGAAGAAGGGTTGACGGTGGCTTCCAGATGACCCCGTGGTGCCCGACTGGATGCGAGGCTGTTTAACAGAGGGAGACGCCAGGAGTCTCCGAGCGGAGGCGGGAGGGTGGAACAGTTTTAGGGGAAGGCACGGGGATTCAAGGAACCGACGGGATATCCAGGTGGAGCCACGCAGTCATCACCTGAGAGCCCAGACGTGAAGGGGGGAGGCCGCGGCAAGATAAGGACAGCCGAGGTAGAGGAGAGGCGGATCAGAGCCGGAGGGAAAACAGGAGAAGCCTTCGGAGTGCGCCCTGGCGCCGAGCCCCTCTGCCCGCCGCACGCCGGGAGCCCTCGGGGGCGCAGGCTGTGGGGCCGAGACGCTAACGGAGGAGAGTCCGGCCTCCCACCGCCAGGGTCTGTGCCGTGGCTCTGGATCTTGAGCTCCACAGAGTCGTCTGTTCGGCACGATACGGGCATTAAAAGGTCTGATTACCGAAATGCAGACGGGATCCACGGCAGAACTGACGTCGCAACGTAGGAAGAACGCGCAGGATCCGAACGGAGTGGGAACCGGACACGTCAGGGGGCGAGTGGGACGAGCTTTACAAAGCACCGCACTGCGTCACAGAGGAATGATCAGCCTCGGTGGTGGAAAGACAAATGTCAAATGAAACAGTGACACTTATTTATGAAACTATCCGTTCGAAGCAGTACTTCAGGATCTGTGATTGCGTGAGCCAAGTTTCCTGAAAACTCTGGATTTGTTTTCTGAGACCCCATAGAAAGCGCTAGTCCAGCTTAAATACTAACCGAGGGGAGGGGTTCTTCCTGTATTCCTCCAGTCATTTTTGCGCTAGCTCGGGTATTAGTTTAGGTAATCCTAGAGTATATGCCAATCGATACCATGTAGAATCCCCAAGAAAAATAGATAGTGGATATTACCTGTCATTAAGTGACAAGTTTGAATGAAGGGCTGTGTTCTTCTGCACAACCTCTTCCACTGTTGAAAGAGTCTTTCCCTCTCCTGGAAAGAAAGAGTATCTTTCCCACTAAAATTACATGAAAATTTCCTTTAAATTCTTTGTAAGTGTTTGGGAAATACCTGATTTCAAAGTGGAAAATAAATCGTTCTTATATCAGTAATGCTTCTCCCACATCCTTTTTTTTCCTTTAAGAGTTGCTGCCCACAATGTTGATAGCAGAATATCTGATTCTCAGTATTTTCTCTCTTCAATTTAAGAAGGGTAGTTTCCAACCTGAAAAGATTGATTTGCAAGCATCAGTGACATGACAGTTCTCTTAGATGAGAGTACGTTCCTGAGAAATATTTTGAGACATTAATTTGCTAAGAAACTGCCATGTCAGATGAACCCCAGATCCAGCAGAAGACAGGGAGCCCCGGCTCTGCCGCTATTGGCTCTGCTCGGTGCCCCTTGGGGAAGGTGGGGCCGGGCGATGGTTTGCCGTCTCCAGTGCCAGGATCCATGTGGTAACAGGAGAGGAGGGTGAAGGAGGGCCTTCGGGGGCCGGTTCGACTCTAGGACTTACTGAATGGCGGCAGCATCAGTGGTGTGCACTTGCATGTGTTTTCACTGACCTTGGCCTTTCCTCGGTCACTGTCAGTACCAGTTCCCTGCAGAGGCTGCCGGCAGCTTGGCAAGGCTGGCACACCTCGCCTGGTGTGGGGCTCAGGAAAGGTGCACAGTACGGACCTGCCTCCCTGCCCTGGGCCGGTGCTCTGGCAGGGTGGGGGTGCTGCGGCATGTCCCTGGATCCATGGATGACTCTTCGGAAAGCTAACGTTCCAGATGGACGTGTGCCCCTTCCCTGCTGACCACCCGGCTTATGGCCCTGCTCAAGCCACTGTGGGACATCAGGGGAAGCTCCCAGCACCACTTGGACTTCCCTGAAGCTCGGTCTCTGGCGTCAGCTGAGGCCGCAGAGGAAGCGTGCAGTGAGGTTTGCAGAGCAGACCTAAGGCCTGGGCTGGGGACGTCAACGGGCAGGGTGACAGGAGGGCAGCAGGAGTCCAGAAAGCTCTCTGGAACTGGCAGAGTGCTGCTGGCTGCCATGGGAGGGCTAGGATGCGGCCGCACTTGGCGTGAGGGGATTCCAGCGTGCCTGTCCTCAGGCATGGTCTCTGGGAAGCCCCTGAGTGGTTTTGTATCAAACGTGGATTATTTTCCAGTTACAATTTTACTCTGCCTTAAGCTATAAAAACTGTAAATGTGTGCTATAAATGTATTCTAAAATATATGCCACATAAAATCGAAACTGTTGTCCAAGTGCTGGGATGAGACTTGTAGGATTTAGTAGCTTCGTAACTGAGCTCTGAAATAGCGCATTTTCCCATTTTCCACTTTCTATTGGCTTAAAATGAGAGTTCAGGATGCAGCAAAATCGTTTTGAGTCTTTATGATGGGCTTCTTCACAAGATTAATCTAGGAGAAAGATGAATATTTGGTCTTCATAGAGGGACAGATTTAGCCACATGTCTCCGTTGCTGAAGGTGATCTCCGGGAGGAATGCCGAAAACTTGCACCTACAAATGTAGGGGACTTACTAACATTCTGTGCCTGTTTTTTTTTCTTCATTACTTTTCCATATTTTATATCTTTAAAGGTTTGGAAATTGCCTGTCTCTGTGAAAAGTGTTGAACTTTCCTACAAAGCAACCTATTAAAGGCAATCTAACCTTAAAACCCATTATTAAAATACCTTAGCCTATAAAAAATGAAACACTCTACAGTCCCGTTGCCAAACCACCACTGTTGAGTCTTTCCTGTATATGAAATTAACCTATCTCCTTCTAAATAACTAAGAAAATCCAGTAATGATTGGAGGTGATTATGGAATAGTTATCAAGTTAATTCATAATGAGCATTTTCAGTCGACAGCATTGATTCGGACAAACTTGTATTTGGTTCAGCACGCTCATTAAACATGACAAGTTCCAACTTTGTCACCCAAGTCCCCTTGCTGTTCATCCAAGATGCCGTTACCACTAATACTCCGGTGGCCAGTAATCAGTGTGCTGCCTGTTAAGTGAAGAGATTGTCGTCACTGTCGGTATGAGCACCCGTTTCCTCCCTTCGTCACACAGCAGGTAGGTAGATAGAAATATTGTAGCATCTAACAAGCAGACATTGAAATTTTGTTCTAAAATGGCAAATTAAATCTGTCTCTGGTGGTTCCAAATTATGTAAAATAAAAAAGAAACTTTTATCACTGATAGGACTTGTCATTCTTTTCAGTTACCTTTTTAAAAATTGATGAATTAGAACTTTTTTTCTTCCAAAGAAACTCATCAACTCTCCTCATTGCTATTCCTGAAAGGCTTACTTCCCAGGTGTAAAGTTCTTTGGGATTTTTTTTTTTTTAACCTTTTATCATCACTTAGTTTTCCTAATAATGCTGCCACTGTAATAGCTTTTTATGAACCAAGAACATGATTTTTTCACCAAAAAGACAAACCAGCCAGTTATGCCACATAGATCACAGAGGGAAGAGTGTCACAAGAAAGGCTTTGCTGTTGTGCTGATAGCCCCTCTGATTTCCCGATGCGCTTCCCATCACACCCCTTCGGTTTGTCAGGCCCTGCGGCCAGTGTTGTAGTCTGGGTGGTGACTTGGTGGCCTGTCACTCAGTGTGCACCTCCAGACCTTCCTCCACCCTTTGCTGTTCATCCCCCCAGCGCAGGTGCTGGTCAGGGCAGGTGTGGTCAGACTCTGCCCCTAGCCCTGTAAGCTGAATTTGCAGCTCCTACCAGTGGACTCCGGAGAATCGGCAGTTCCCTTTGTACTTTCCCAAACGAAGTGAGAAGTGCTGAAATCTCATGCTAAAATTGAAAATAACGAAAGTGGGATGGAGCCTTTTCTGTGTGTTGGCTCAGTTCCTACATCAGAGGCCTAGCACGTAATTCACACTCCCCGTCGCCGTTTCTGTAGATACTGTTATTTTTGAATGATTTGATCAGTCCGTCTTCCCTCAGGTAGTGCTGGAGAGTAGGATTTCAACATAGAAGAAATGTTTGCCATCGCCAAAGCTTAGCAAAGTAAAACGATGGGGTTTTGCAAGTGTAGCGATCACTGGAGAGAGTAATGAACGTTCCGTGTTTGAATTTGGAAGCGCAATAAGCGACCCAGTATTCCGTGAGAATCCCATGTCTTCCTTGGCGGCCAGCAGCTGAAAGGCACGTGGCCATGGAACAGAAGATAAGCAATCGGGGTCTCTCGGTGGTAGCGTTTCCCGGTGACGTGCTGCTGGCTGGCACTGAGCAGTTCTACCTGCCGCGGCGTGGGGGCTGGGGGCAAGGACAGGAACTGGCCTGGCTCTTCTGGCTTTCTTTTGCAGATCTTCTCTTTAAAATGACGCTGGTTTAACATTTGTTCCACACTTGGCATAATAACGTATCGGTTTGATAACATATCATAAACAACGTGCATCCTTTGATAACAACCCTCTGAGATAGATAAGCCATACCTCATTCTTACTTTAGAGAAAATGAAATTGACTTTAGCAAAGCTAAGTGATTTGTTCACGTTTCCGTGGCCATTAGTTAACAGAACGAGAGCTGGGACGTGACGCCCTGTGTCAGCAGCAGTGCACGCTGCACCCCACATACCTTTCATGGGCCTGAGCCACCCTGAGCGTGTCTCGGAGGGGAGTGCTGTGATTTTTAACGTCTGCTTTCACAGGTAAAGTTGCCAGAAGGAAAAGAGCATCAAATTCCATCCAAATCATCCCCACCAAACACTGTCATAAGATTTAAAGACCAGTAAATTAAAGATTTTGTTTTTGTTTACAGTACATGAATATCGGTTATATGTACATTTAATCCAGTATCAAAATTTTATGTGCTTTATGTTGAGTTCAGTTAGGCTTAGTATATAAGTGTACTTATGCCCTTTTATAGGTCTTAAAGCACAATTTCAGTTCACTGCAATTCAAGCTTTTTGATAGTCATCCAACATCTAACCAAGAGTATTGAAAACCAACTAGGCACCATAGTGTTCAAACTTAAAAAATTAGATGACGGTCAGGAAAAACCCCACACTGTTTCTGTGATTTATTTAATGCTACGTTCTTGGCCAGAAATGCTGCCAGCAATTGCAAAATGCGAATTCATTTAAGCAGGTATGATAAGTATGATCCCCTCTGGTGGATGGTTCCCAGGGGTCAGAGACAGTGAGGAGTGCGTCCTGAGTCTGTAGTAAACAAAATATAACTGAACCAGTTTTCTCAGGTTCGCTAAAAACCGTTGGATTTGATTCTGAATTTGAGTGGAGTTGAAATTGTTTCCCTATTAAAGGTATATTCATATATTTCAGTCTCTTGGTACAAGCTAGAAAAATCGACAGTGTTTTTAGAACATTATACTGGACTCTCGACCATACGAATTACCTTTGCTAGTACAGCGTGATGCAGTAGTGCCCCGTAAGACAGACTGTGTCTTCAAAATCTGAGCCAGATTTTGGTTAGATACCTTTTTAATGAAGAATACTAAAGAATGGTCCTTCTTTTTCTTGGTATCTCTACAGGTACCATGTTCTTTATTTGAATCACCTTTCGCCAGTTAGAAAGTTTAACTTTTTACTTTGTTCACTACTCCGATAATTTTTACTTCCTTAAAATACCCTTTAAACATTAATATGTTTCTCTTCAAGGCAAAAATGAAATAAAACACACACAGAGAAAAAGAAAGCTGGTAAAGTATTGCTCCACTTCGAGTACAGAAAATGTGTTTCCTTAGAAAGTCGGGTAGAAAGAAAACTGTAGTAATACCAGTCAACTTCTCAAAGACTCATATTTTTAAGCCAATGTATGCCAGTTTCTTTAAAGTTACAAATGTTTCCTACATCATTTTAGTATATTTTTTCTTTATGAGGTAACTGAGAGGAGGCAGATTTGGAGCCTAGCATTGTTCACGGATAGGAACAATGAAAACAAAGCATAGTATCTTTGAGGTCCTGATGAATTATCACAATCCCTTAATTTAGGATTATGCTTTGGAAAAGCTAACGAAAAGAAGGGAAGTCTTTAGTCTACTAATACAGTCCCCAAACTCTGGGATTTAAGAGACAGTGTGAGTGTGGCTCTAAGTCTTTCTAGCCCAGAGTCCCTGCAGGGAGACCAGGGCAGAGGCCCAGGCCTCGCCCCGTGAGAGCTGCCGCTGCTTAGAACGGGGCCCACGAGGTAGCCTGTGCTGCCTGCTGCCTCACGCCCCTGAGAAGCCAGAGCGGTACAGGAAACAGCGGTTCCCTGATGTGGGACAAGAAGGGAGAAAAGTGGGAGCCGGGGCCCTCTAGGCAGACGGCCTAGGGTTTTGGCGTCAGCAGACCGAGCTCTAGCCCTGCCCCCCGACGGGCCCGGCGTGTTTCTGTCTTCGAGCGGCCCTTTTCTGCCTCGCGGGCGACACTAGCCTCTTGGCCCACTCTCAGAACCGTCGTGCGGATGGATCGTGAAGGCGGGGGTGAAGCCACCGTCCTGCCGTGTGGTCCCAGCGTCACTGTGCATCCTGCACCAGCCCTCAGCGTCCGCAGGTGTGGGCCGCGGCCTGCTGGGGCCGGTTGGCTCCTAGGCTCTGCACACGCTGCAGCGCGGGCCGGTGTAGACGCGCGACGCCGAAATCCTGCGAGTCGGGGCCGCGAAGCAGGAGGAACCCCCGCAGCCCGTGGGCGTCCTCGTGGTCTCTGAGCGGGCCGTGGATGCCAGACAGCTCTCGCCGGGACGTTCTGCGACCGCGTGTCACCCTGTTGCCGAAGGAAGCGTTTGGCACGTCCTGCAGCGAAAGGAAGAAGCGAGCCGTCGGCGCGGCTCCCCGGGCGGCGTGCGGTCCCGGACCATCAGGCAGGTGCCTGCGGCTTCTGTGAGGACTCGGGACAGTCACCGGAGGCAGCCCCGCCCCACCGGGGAAGCTCACCTGCTTGATGATCTCATTCTCTGCCGCAGTTTTACTTGAAGCTGCCATGTAACAACCGTGTGTGGGTTTGGAAGCAGCTCCAAGCTTTTGCTCCTAGAATGAGAGCCTCTTGCGCAGCGAAGGCGGACACTGGAGTCTGGCGCTCCTCGGTCCGTACAGATGGAGACTGGGACGCAGGCGCCCGTACCTCCAGATATGTTTCAGTGCGCGTGTGGCCGAAGCGTTGGCCTTGCTCTGTGTCAGGCTAATAACATGCCCCTTGAACCTTCCACTTTTCCCTCATAGGTGCTGTTATTTCCAAGAGAAAGGGGGAAAAGTGAGATTTCTTAAGGTATTTTTGTCTTTCTTAAAGCCTAACATGCTAATACATGTGACTATGATATTATAATATGTGATATTGCTTCTAGCATCATTTCTAAAATATTAAGACTAGTTCCTTTCATAGAAAGGCATTTTTGAGTTTTTAGGAATATTTATTTTTGCTCTATGTGGACAACCTGAATTTTACCGGAAATTACATATATGTCTCCATGATACACTTAGTTGTTAAAGTACACACATATATTGGAAATACATACTTTTAAAATGCGTTTAACATTGGGAAGTTAATACTGCTTAGAAAGCACACGACTACATCCATACAAGTGAGTTTTTATCAGGCTTTGAATCCATAAGTAGATAAGTCCAAGGGTGTTAAGATCACATTTATTTTACAGCTCCTGTGATAGATGATGACATCATCAATGTCTGTCAGATTTATTACAGCAATCTGAAGAGTTGTTACAGATCCCACCGCATTACCAGACCCAGCGAGAGTCTGCGGGAAACACCGTGGGCTCCCGTGCAGCATCTGTGTCCATCTTCTCAAACGGGGGTGGGCTGCAAGGAAGGCGCATGCCCAGGACACCTCCCAACTCTCCTCTGGCCCTCACGCTCTGTGCCGGCCGGAACGGAAGTGATACTTGGAGAGAAGAGTATCCAGCATGAACTCTGAAGGGAGGGTGAAGCTACTGATCCCGAGTCCCTGTGGCTTAATTCAAAGGTGGAAAAATACAGTCAACAGAATTAAATTTTTAAAGCAGAACTGGAAAGAAATGAGCTGAGAAAAGAAATGGTAATAGCTAGGGAACATTGTTTAAAACCTGTTCAAGATCTGAGTAATAAAAAACTAAAACATCACTCAGAGGAGTTACCGAAAACCTGGGTAAACAGAGTTCCCACGTTGATGGAGGAAAAGACTCAACACTGCTGAATGTTAGTTATTCCCAAATTGATCTATAGATTCAACACTACCCCAGTCCAAGTTCTGGGCAGCTCTGGTAGAAATAGAAACTGACAGGCGGCTTCCAAAATGTATATGGGAATACGAGAACTTGTGACAACCAAAATAAGTTTGGAAAAGGAAACAAACTTGGAAAACATTCGTACCTGATTCTGAGATCTACTCTAACGCAAGGTCATCAGCTGGGGTGGGGAGGTAGGGAAATGGGGAGACACTGGTCAAAGGGTGCAAAATTGTAGTTATGTGCAGTGAGAAGTCCAGAGATCTGAGGTATAGTGTGCTGACAGTAGTTAATAATCCTGTTTTGAATGCTGGAAGTTCAGTGAAAGGGTAACTTGCTCTCACCAAAAAAAGGGAAGACAAAAGGAAGGATGGAAGGAAGGAAAGAGAGAAAGAGAGGGAAGGAAGAAAGAAGGGAGAGAGGGAGGGAGAAAGAGGGAAAGATGGAAAGAGGGAGGGAGGGAGAGAAAGAAAAGGAAGAACTATGTGAGGAGATGGATATGTTATTATATGTTAATTAGGTTAATCATTTCACTACACGTGCATATCACATCATGATGTTGGGTACCTTAAATATAGACCATTTTTATTTAAATAATTAAAATAAAAATCTTGAATTAATTAGGAAAGAAATTATATATAGAGGCATGGAACACAATAGAGTTCAGAATTAGACCCATGTACATGGTCAGTTGATTTTCAATAAGGTGCCAAGGAAGAAAGGTCAGTCTTCTCACCAAGCTGTTCTGTAATATTTGTCTATCCAGGGAAGAAAATGAAACTTGACCCTTAGTATCCACAAAAGTAACTCAAAATAAATAAAAAAACTTTAAACGCTAAACCTTCTAGAAGAAAACATAGGGGAAATTGTTTCTGTCCCTTGGGATAGGCAAAGATTTTTTTCCAGATACATGAAAAACAAAATGAAAAAGAACAATAATTGATAAATTGAATTTTATCTAATTTGAAATTTTTTGCTTTTTAAAAGATGCCATTAAGAACAGGAGAAAAGCTATACATATATTTGACATAGTTTTCGAATCTAGAGTACTCAAAGAACAAATTACAAGTCAATAATAAGACAAAACCCAAGTAAGAAATGGCAAAAAAAAAAAGAAAAAAGAAACCCCCAAATATACAAATGGTCAGAAAGCACATGAAATGGTGTGCAACATCACGGTCCTCAGGGAGGTGCAATTAAACCCCAAAACCTCTCCATGGCCATTAACATTGCTAAAATTTAAAAGATTGATGTTGGCAGATGTTACGAGGATATGCTTCCTCTGGAATCGGCATACGTAGCTACTGGGAGTGTGAAACGGCACAGTCACTCTGGAAAACAGTTTGGCAAGTTCTTACAAAGTTAAATACTCACCTGCAGTGTAACCCAGCATTTCTGCTCCCAGGTGTTTACTCAGAAGAAATGAAGACCTGTGTCCCCACGAAGACTTGTCCATGAATGCTCATAGTAGCTGTATTTAGAATAGCCCGACCGCGCACGCGCCCTGCAGATGAGTGGGTAAGCAAACTGTGGTCACTACAGCACTGCTTGGTGAGAAAAGACTAGAGCTAACAGCATGGACACATCCCAAACAGATAACGTTCTACATGATTCCATGTGTATGAAACTCTAGAAAAGGCAAATCTCAGGGGAGAGAAGGCTAAGCTCTGATTGCCAGGTTGTAGGAGTGTGTTGACCACGAAGGGCACAGAGTTGAGGGGATCATTGCATACCTTTTTGGGGTGATAAAGTTCCCGTCTTTGTGGTGGTAGCAACAGGACTGGTGGGTTTTGTTCAAAGTTGAGCACAGCGCTCGCTCAGCATGGTGCCCTACGGTCCGTAGCACCTGCCGCAGTGAGGCGCACACAGGTTACCCCAAAGGCGTGGAAGGGAAGGGCACGTGACATGACTCAGACTGTTTGTTACTTCTGAGAAATCGATGAGCTTGACGTTTTAGGTACCAGAGTTGCATTTCTTAGTCATAAAAAAACAAAGTTCGATTTTCTGTGCCAGTTCTTTCTTTACATTTTTCTTTGTATTTTCCTTCTTATACGCTGCATCCATAAATTTAGTCATTATAGTGGTATTTTCCTTAAAATTCTCCTGAAAATTACATGCCTAATGTTAAGTAGCTTGTAGCGTCCTAAACTAAGATTTTTTTTAAAAAATTTTGCTTTACCAAACTTAAAGATAGTTACTTCTAGAAAAAGTTTTGGTGGTTTCTGTGACTTATTATTGACATAGTCTTAAAGATTATTGCAGAGCTGGTAGAAGGTAATAAACATCATTGAAGCTTAAAGTCCCTGGGGTCACAGAACGTTAAGCATACAGAAATGAAACTCTCCTTGTGCAGGTTCCAATTAATTCCTTCTGTGAACCTTAAGTTCATCGCCAAATGTTGTACTTAGTTACTTACTGTAACCCAACCAACTTCAGTGGGACTGGTTTTGGTTAAATTGGGCAGTTGCCAAGGGAATCTAAAAAATTACAGCAAAATTGTGGTCATTAAAGTAAATTTTGTCTTAATTTTATCTTTTTTTCCCTTAAATTCCTGGGTTTGATTCACGTTGACACTCTCTGATTATTTTCTCTTTCTGCATGCTATTAAACATTTGAAATTGTGTGTATGACAACAGAAATCTCTTTCAAAAGCAAAAGAATTGACAGGGTTTCCTGAACGTTTCAACTGTGGGTTTATAGCCCCGCAGATGACTCAGACACGGTGTGAAATGTTAAGGGCTGAGCTCCTTTTGAACTTACTTTTGCAGTGGTGATTTCTGGGAAACTTCTCCGGTGAGCTTTCACAAATGCCACATTAACTCTTCCTCCAGGAACCAAACACAAATTCACACTCAGCTCTTGACCTTGGCATCCAGTGTCAGACGGCCCCGGCCGCGTGTGGGGGATCGGTGCGCCGCACGGCTTGGCCAAGCGCGGGGCTGCCCCGCCAGGGAATTGCCGTCTGTTCCTCTGCGTGTTTTACCCAAGAGCGTCGACTGGGCTCGTGGGGAAGGGGACATGCGGGTCTGTCCTCCCCCGTCTTCGGGACGCGGATGGCCCAGACATGTCTGTGGCCCTGTGAAGGCGAAGGAGCTGCTGAGCTGCCGTCAGCCAAGACTGATGAATCCCGAGGAGCCCGAGGACCGGGCTGGCAGGGCACCAAGGGCATGAGCATAGGGAACCCGCCTCGCCTGTGGTCTCAGCTCCTGCCTCACACGCTGTCGCCAGAGCGACTTTTCCTAGTTCATTTAAGGCTCCGCTTAGAACAATTCAAAGAAATCCTGAGAAAGTTACATTTGGGGAGGCCCGGAGGCTGAGAACCTGGAGAGTGGCACCCGGAGACCCAAATCTGAGGGAAGCAGAAGAGACCCCTGCGTGTCCTCCGTGTCGCCGTTCCCGTGCACACACTTGCATTTGGATTGTTGGAGAGCTGTGCCTCGAGGCTTTCAGTGCTTCTGGTTCTGACTAGCCTATCTTCGGTGATACGCTGCGTTTCTAGAACTGTATATTTTAAATGGGTTGGCACCAATAAAAATTAGAGAAATGTAAATATAAGAGCAGTTAGACAATTTTATTTTTAAGATTAATAGTCTCTCTTTTAGTGAAGGTGAGTCATGTGTGGTAATTTTTCTATTTAAAGTGGTGTACTAGCATTGTAGCGCAGGCACATATATTCTCCTTTAGAATCAATACGTATTCGATATTGGTACTAAATTTAAACATGGCTATTCTCTAACGTTTCCCAAAATTTATCCTTATCTTAATGGGCTTTCCATGGACATTATGAAGTTGAGCTTTATGCTCGGTGATTTTTCTAACATTTCTGAGCCGAGTAAATCTTCCCAGTGGCCAGGCCACGTCAGTTCATCCACTTCATTCAGACTCTCAGCTAAGTCCTGCACTCGGCGTTCAGAGCCTGCAGTTCAGCCCAGTGGGCAGAACTCATTGGCGTTCCCTGGCTCTGGTGAGTTTTGTTACATAGTTTTGAGAGAAAAGAGTGGGTCTGAAGTTTGCTTTTACCCATAATCTTCACGTACGTTACCACTTCCCGGGCAAGATGGTGAGGACGCCCGGCTCCTCAGCCTCCCCACCTCGTCACACCAGCGCCGCCACATCGGTGAGAACCGAAGTCATGCTTGCAGCCGTAGTGAGGGGAGGAGGAGACTCATTCACTGCCTCGGCAGCAGTCTCCTGAGCCCTAGGCGAGGCACTGCCCTGAGGCACTGGGGTGAATTTATGAAAAAACAAAGATCCCCGCTCAGGGGGCATCTTTGCTTCCGGCAGACGACAGACACTCAACGAAAGGGTTAGTAAGTAAGCCAGGCGACTTGCTACAGGCGAACCACCGTGAAAAGCACGGAGCAGAGGACCAGAGACTGGGGTCTGGAGGCGCAGCTGCGTGAGGAGGGTCAGGCCGTGACGTCCAGGTGGGCCTTGTGGAGATGGGCAGCTGAGGAGACTTGAAGACGGGAAGGAACTCCTCATGGATCTGCCTGGCACAAGGGTATTGTGGGCAGAGGGAATAGCGCGCACAGAGACCAGCAGGATTGGAGCGCATCGAAAGAAGGGGGGAGGCAACGTATTACGTGGAAAGCTGAAGGTTTATGTACAAAAGCTGTATAAGGTCAAGAAAATCTGAAAGAGTCGCGTAAGGTGGAACTTGAGACTTACGTCTGAGACGAAACTGCCACTGACGGACCTTCCCACGGGGAAAACCTAGAGTTTACTGCAAAATAACAGTGGAGTTTATCCTTGAGGGGAAAAAGATGCCCTGTGCCTAGAGGTCTTAGACTGATCTTTCAGCCATCGACACAGAAATGACAGCTCTGTCCATAAGAAACTGCGCGAGCTTCAGCAAGTTAGTTCAGTAGCGCTGACCCCGTCGGGAGGTAAAGCAAACCGTGGGGCTGGTCATGCTTGAAGCCAACAATCATTTCTTGAATGTTAATTCTATGTAATGTTCATGGCAAGGTAGAGTGTTGAATACACAAGTCAATAAAACGTGGCCCATGCCCATGAATAAAAATGTACGCTTAAATAAATAAAAATGAAATTTTTATTTCAGTATTGTTAGTGTCACTTCTCACCAAAGTGATCTGCAGGTCCCTCATAGTCCTAGGCTTCTTTGTAATAATTTTTAAGCTGATTCTAAAACTTATGTGCCAGTGCGAAAGATCTCGACCTGTCAAAACAATTTTGAGAAAGAACAAAATATAGAATGCTTACACGACCTGATTATGAAGCTCTAATAACCAAGACAGGGTGGTTTGGGTGGAACGATAGAAATAACATGCTCAGTTGATTTCTACAAAGAGAAAAAGGGTTTTTTTTTAACAAATCATTGGAATATTTGGATACCGATACAGGGAAAAAAGAAAAAAAAAAGCAGAATCATGCCCTTACTTCACACTCTTCACAGAAATTAACTCGAAATGCATTTACAGTCCCAAATATAAAATCTAAGCCTGTGAAACTGCTAAGAGACAATGTGGGAGGCAGTCTTTTTGACCTTGGTGAGTAAAGACGTCTTCGCTAAGACACAAACAGGACAGCCCATTGCAGGAAACACTGGTCAGTTGTCCTTCATTTAAACTGATAACTTCTCTTCCGAAGACCCCGCTAAAAAAAGTAAGTCAGGCCACACAGACTAAGAGGAAGTATTTGCTACGCATACATCTGAGAGAAGACCAGAATCCAGAATACACAAAGGACAACCTGCCACTTGATTGTAAGAAGACACAGAACCAAAGAAAAAATACATAAAAGAGGGTATCCAAATGGCCAAGAAAGCACATGAAGTGATCTAAAACGTTACCAGTCATCAGGGAAATGCCAACTAAAACCATAATGACAAGCCGCTCTGCAGCCACTCAAATGGCTCCGATTAGCAAGACTGAGAAGGCCAAGTGCTTGGGAGGACGTGGAGCGTCTGCGGTTGTCACGCGCTGTGGCGGGAGTGTCAGACGGCACAGCCGGTTCAGAAAACTGTGTAACGGGTTCTGGTAAAATTACGCATATACTTACCGTAGGACCCAGCCGTTCCAGGCCTAGGAATTTACCCGAGAGGAGTGAAAGCAGATGTCCGCGCAGAGACTCATGTCTGCACGTTTGCAGTGGCTCGGCTCTAGCGGCCAAAGCTAGAAATAACGCCCGCGGCCGGGTGGGTGGGCAGCTCATCCCCAGACGGGCTCTTACTCGGCGGTAAGGATGGGCCAACGCCTGACCCGTCCGGCAGCGCGGATGAACGCGGGAAAGCCGCGCGGAGCCGAAGATGCCAGACAAACGTTTCAGGACTTCGCACGTCCGCTTATTTTCAGCTTGTGACGGTCGTTCCCAGCCGACAGTGGTAGACACCAGAGCTGGGGCCGGAATGGGGTTCTGAGGAAACCTGTTGGGCGTGGGGGGGTTGTAGAGCTTCCTTTTGATGAGAGCCGCAAGAGGACGTGCGTTCGTCCCGCTCACCCGACCACAGCTTGTGTGTCCGACTGCGAGTTCTTCC